>JAXQQM020066105.1:0-68627 GCA_034641835.2 Pinus albicaulis | reverse complement strand
AATTTTTATTTGTTGGAATTTTGCTGAATTCCAAAACAATAAGACTGCCTTCCTTAACACAGAGAAACTATTTAAAAATTTCACTCACAGACAGAGTTTTCAACTCAGAAAAATTATATTTCATATAAAAAAAAACTGCTGTTACAGACTTCCTCAAAAGAGGGATTTACAAACAAAGTTCTGACTGCTGCAAACACAGTTCAGAAATATCACTCTGTCATTCACAAATGACACTCTGTCTCACTAAAACATTCACTGCTGGAATACTCTGTTTTTCTGGAAAATACACTGCTGTGCAATTCCAAATTCACTTCTCTGTCTTTTACAAAATGCACTCTGCTGTGCATAAAACTCTGCTCTCTGTGTTTTTCAATACGCTGCTGTGTATATAAAAAACATTACAATACAAATGACTCTGTTTCTGCATATAACAAAACAGAAATATCTTCAGCCATAAATTTACTCAACCACTAAAAATATCACCGCTTCAATTCATTAATGGTTCATTACTCCTGTCAGCACCGCTTACAATTCACATTGATGGCACTGCTGATCTTTTCACCTTCACGCACTGCTGTGCTGTGTAATTAAAACATTACATTCCTGCCTTTTTATCTCTTTACATACACTGCTGTGTAATAATAATAAACTTCACGGCTTTTTAATATATGTGCTGTGCATATATTAAAAACAAATAAATAAAACATTAAAAACCAACTGTAAAAAAAAATTGCCGTGATTAAAAGATTTAACCCGCACTCCTTATATAACATATATAACATATGTGTGGGCCGTATAATATATATGTGGGCCCTGGCTGTTCCGAGGGGGTAAGAACCTCCGTTCACAAACTCTCATCGACCCCCGCGGACAGTCTTTGCGGCTGCATGTTGTGGGCCCAACTCCGAGGGGGTATGCCCCTCTGCCGGTTCTGCCTGTGTGACCCCAGCGGAATTACCTTACCGCCTTACCTCTGCGCTGTCAGCTGAGCAGTTGGTAATTAATTCCAACACTCCCCCTTAATTTCAACTGCTGGGTTTTCCTGCATACCCAAGCATTTCCTGAAATATTCAAAGCTTTTCTGCTGTAGTGGCTTTGTGAGGATATCTGCAAATTGATCCTCCGTTCTGCAATGCTGCAAAACAATCTCGCCATTGCTTACCAATTCCCGTATGAAGTGAAACTTGGTGTCAATGTGCTTTGTCCTTTTAAGCAGAATTTTTTGGGGTTTTGAACAATGCGATATTTGAACTATTGTGCAAAATATCCTTGTCCCTTTTTTACTGTTCTTGACCATAAGCTTCTCAACATTTTATCATCCCAAAGCTTGCTTCTGCAGCTGTGGCATAGCGCCTGCATATTCGGCCTACGAGCGCGGAGCAATGCTACAATGGGCTGTTTTTTAGAAGCCCATGAAATAGCTCCACGCACCATATAGAAAACACTGTGAGAGTATGCCAGGTCATCTACTTCCATTTGAGTATTTTGTCAGTGTATCCAACTAAATCTGAACATTCTGAAGTAGTATAAAAAATACCAAACCTTTTAGTACCTTTAACATACCTCAAAATTCTTTTTGCTGCTTGCCAATGTGCATCCTTTGGCTTTTCCATGAATCTGGAAATCAAACTAACAGCATGCATTATGTCCGGCCTAGTTGCAGTCAAATACATAAGGCTTCCAACTATGCTCTTGTATAAACTAGGATCAAAATCCTTGCTGCTGTCCTCTCTGCTGAGTTTTAATCCCATCACTGTGGGAGTGATTGCTGCTTTGCTTTCCTGCATGTTAAATCTTTCAAGTACCTCATTAACATACTTTGCTTGTGAGATAAAAATCCCATTTTCATCTTGTTCTACTTCTATTCCCAAGAAGTATCTCAACAAACCCATATCAGTCATTTCAAATTCTTCTTTCATGACTGTTTTAAAATATTCAATAAGGCAATCATCATTACCTGTAAAAATAACATCATCAACATATAAGACTACAATCAAGATTTTACCATCTTTTTCTTTGATGTAGAGGGTGGGTTCTCCCTCACACTTTTCAAATCCATTTTCCAGTAGATAGGAATCTATCCTACTGTACCACGCTCTTGGCGCTTGCTTCAGCCCATAAAGAGCTTTCTTCAACTTGCATACTTTGTTTTCTTGGCCTTTCTTCTCATAGCCGAGAGGTTGTTCAATGTAAACCTCTTCCATTAACACTCCATTCAGGAATGCTGACTTCACGTCCATTTGGTAAACTTTCCACTTGTTTTGTGCTGCTATAGACAACACTGCTCTCACGGTTTCCATTCTTGCAACCGGTGCGAAAGTTTCCTCATAATCAATGCCATGCTTCTGTTTATAGCCTTTGACAACAAGCCTTGCCTTGTGTCTCTCTATCTTGCCTTCAGCATTACTCTTGGTCTTGTAGACCCATTTAACACCTATGACATCTTTACCTTTTGGGAGTTCAACCAAATCCCAAGTTTTGTTCCTCTCTATGGCATTAATTTCCTCATCCATAGCTTCTATCCATTTCCTATCCTTGATAGCCTCTTCGAAATGAACGGGATCATCAACATGACAATATAAAGCAAACAAAGAATTGATACCTTCGTTAGCTATATCTTGTTCAGAAATTTCTTTCAAACTTCTGAATTTCTTACCTCTTTCAGTAGGTGTACAAGTACTTGAAGAAGCACTTGAATTTCCTCCTTGTGGTGTGCTTGGAGAAGCACTTTCATTTCTCCTCAAAGGTGTGCATTGCTGCTCTCTTGTTGGTGTTGCTGTTTGGGGATGTATTTCAGCCACCTCATCATCATTGTCATCATGAGATAAACAGTGTTTTACATTCACTGTTTTCTCTATGCTTCCATCCCAAGCTTCCTCTTCAATGAACTGAACATCTCTGCTCACAAGAAACTTCTTGCTGGATGGGTTATATAACCTGTATGCCTTGGATTTCTCACTGTATCCAATGAAAATACATTTCTCCCCCTTGCTGTCCAACTTCTTCCTTAGCTGATCCGGAATGTGTGCATAAGCCACACATCCGAAAACCTTCATATGTGTGACACTTTGCTTTGCGCCACTCCATGCCTCTTCTGGCACTTTGTTCATTACTGCTTTTGTAGGGCACCTGTTCAAGATATACGCTGCACAATGTACAGCTTCGGCCCAATAATCATTCGGCAAATGCTTTGCCTTAAGCATACTCCTCGCCATGTCCATTATGGTTCGGTTCTTCCTTTCGGCTACTCCATTTTGCTGCGGAGTATATCTAGTTGTAAACTTCTTATGAATACCATTTTCTCTACAAAAACGTAGAAAATCTTTAGATATATACTCACCTCCTCTATCAGTCCTTAAGACTTTGATATGCAGCCCACTCTGGTTCTCAACAAGTGCTTTGAAATTGAAAATTTTTTCAAACACTTCACTTTTGTTTTTCAAAAAGTAAACCCAAGTTTTTCTTGTAAAATCATCTATGAATGTTAACACATAGTGGCTGCTTGCAAGCGATGGAGTTTGCATCGGTCCACACACATCTGAGTGGACAAGCTCTAAGGGTGCTTTTGCCCTTATGCTTTTCCCGGAAGGAAAACTTTCTCTGTGTTGTTTCCCAAGAATACAACCTTCACAAAGGCTGTTCGGTTTCTCTATCAATGGTAAACCACTTACCATTCCTTTTCTGTTCAACAGATTTAGACCTCCAAAGTTGAGATGACCAAATCTCAAGTGCCATAACCAATTATCATCCTTTGGTTCGCTTTGGTAAGTCTCTTGTGCAACTGCTGCTTTCTCTTCACCATTCTTCAAATCTGCTCTCATTCTGAGAGGGAACATCCTGTTCCTTGTCATCTTCACTTCAGCAATACATTGTTTGCTGGGTGGTTTATCCATGATGGTACAAACATCATTATCAAAGAAAACATTATACCCCTTATGGACAAGCTGTCCAATACTTAAGAGGTTACAATTCATTCCTGGAACATAATAAACATCTGCTATGGTTTTCTTTGCACCTAATCTTGTTAAAACATTTACATCTCCTTTTCCCATAACAGAAACTTTGCTATCAGTTCCTAGTGTGACTTGTGACTGCACACTTTCATCTAACATAGAAAACATTGCTAAGTTTTCTGTCATATGGTTACTACAACCGGAGTCTAGAAACCATAAGTCTTCACTCTTTTCTTCAGCCATATTACAAGCTAAAAACAAATTACTTTGGCTGCTATTTTCTTTTGTGAAATTTGCACTAGTTTCACTTCTCATATCATTATGCTTCTTCTTTCTACATTCATTAGCATAATGACCATATTTCTTACAATTATAACATTGGACATTGGATTTGTCATACCTTTGTCCTTGTGCATTCTGTTGGCTGCTGCCTTGGCCTTGATGCTGATTTGGATTGCTGCCCCTTCCTTGAGCATTTGCTGGACTGTTCCTTCCACCTCTGTTCTGGCTTCTGCCTCTTCCTCTTCTGCCTTGCCCTCTTCCTCTTCCGAAAGACATCTGGGACTTAAAAGCATGTTCTAGAGATGAGTTTTCACTCCTACCCAATCTCTGTTCATGGGTCATCAGTGATGCATGAAGTTCATCCACTGAAAACTTTGTGAGATCCCTAGTCTCCTCTATGGTGGTGACAATCACATCAAATCTTGAGGGTAAACTTCTCAAGAGTTTCTCCACAATCCTCTTGTCTTCAAGAGTCTCTCCATGAGATCTGATTTGTGTGACCATTCCAATCACATGAGTGAAGAATGAGTCAATGTTATCTGACTCTTTCATACAGAGAGTCTCAAAGTCTCTCCTCAGCAACTGAAGTTTTGTTGTCTTCACTCTTTCCATACCCTGATAGGCTGTCTTGAGAGTTTCCCATGCTTCACTGGATTTCTTAGCTGCTGCTATCCTAGGAAACACACTCTCATGCACTGCTTGATACAAGAAGAAAAGAGCCTTGGCATATTTCTTCTTATTGTTCTTCAACTGTTCTCTTCCTGCTTGATTTAACATAAAAAACTCTGCTTCATCTTTTGGCTCTTCAAAGCCATCCTCAACTAATTCCCATAATTCTTGTGAGGTAAATAAAGCTTTCATAGTTATTGACCAGTAGTCATAATTCTTTCCATTTAATTGTGGGAGATGGACACTTCCCAAACTCATACCAGTGCTAGCTCCGGCCATTCTGCACTTCTAACTATGATGAAAACACTTGACTGTGTAATAAAATAGCTCACTGTTCTGAAACAGTTTACACAACAAATTATATAGAGAAATACCTTTGAATTCTTCTTCGCTGAGCCTTCACTCTGCTGGAGAGGCTTCTGCAATAACGAACTCCTTTCCTTCAGCTTATTTGACCTTCAAATAGCCTGGATTGGCTCTGATACCATGTTGGAATTTTGCTGAATTCCAAAACAATAAGACTGCCTTCCTTAACACAGAGAAACTATTTAAAAATTTCACTCACAGACAGAGTTTTCAACTCAGAAAAATTATATTTCATATATAAAAAAAACTGCTGTTACAGACTTCCTCAAAAGAGGGATTTACAAACAAAATTCTGACTGCTGCAAACACAGTTCAGAAATATCACTCTGTCATTCACAAATGACACTCTGTCTCACTAAAACATTCACTGCTGGAATACCCTGTTTTTCTGGAAAATACACTGCTGTGCAATTCCAAATTCACTACTCTGTCTTTTACAAAATGCACTTTTTTGTGCATAAAACTCTGCTCTCTGTTCTTAACAATACGCTGTTGTGTATTAAAAAACATTACATAACAAAGACTTAATGACTACTGTTTTGCATAAAACAAAACGAAATATCTTGACCATAAATTTACTCAACCACTAAAAATATCACTTCCAATTCATTAATGATTCATTACTCCTGTCAGCCACACACTTCTAATTCCACATTGATAGCCTTTCTTGAAATCTTTTCACCTTATCCAACTATTGTCTTTGTGTAACTAAAACATTACATTCACCTTTTTATCTCTTTACATATAACTGTTTATTAATAAGAATAAACTTCACGGCTTTTTAATATATATATTCACATATATTAAAACAAACAAATAAAACATTAAAAACCAACTGTTGGAAAAATGCCGTGATTAAGATTTCAACCGGCAATCAACATATAACATATATAACATATGTGTGGGCCGTATAATATATATGTGGGCCCTGGCTGTTCCGAGGGGGTAAGAACCTCCGTTCACAAACTCTCATCGACCCCCGCGGACAGTCTTTGCGGCTGCATGTTGTGGGCCCAACTCCGAGGGGGTATGCCCCTCTGCCGGTTCTGCCTGTGTGACCCCAGCGGAATTACCTTACCGCCTTACCTCTGCGCTGTTAGCTGAGCAGTTGGTAATTAATTCCAACATTATTCATGTGCAGGCTGCCTTGTGTAGAAATTTCTGCTAAGAATTTTTACGCTTCCTCGAATTAAGATTTATGCAAATTTGTACATGTATGCGTGTGAATCACAGTGTGGGAAAATAATTCTAAGCAAATCTTGAAATAAAATTCAATTGAATAGATTAACAATAGTAGGTTATGGTGCGTAAAAGGAGAAAGATCAGCAGCTTAAACATTTTGGATAAAGTCCAGAGGTGTGACCAGCATTGCATTGTTGAAGAGCAACTGCTAGAAATTGGACCTACCTAAGGCCATGTGATTGGACCTACCTAAGGCCATGTGAAGAGAAGCGGTTTTGTGGAGTTGTTGATCCATTGCAATACTGATTCGTTGAGCCACCATGAAGTAGTCTTAAGCAACAATGTTGAGCAGAATCAGAGAGTTGGGTGAATCAAAGAGTATGGAACGTAAAACTATTAATGCATGGAGAAATATGCACACAAAAAACCAAGTTTGCATTATTTTAATTTATGAGAGAGATTTAGTGGGAAAATTTACTTGAGAAATTTGTTAAAATAGTTGAGAATTACTGAGAAAGGATTCACATGAGATTTTGTAAAGTGTGAAAATTATTGATGTTATGTATTGGTAAAGGGTGATTTCATAAATGTTTTTTGAAAAGTTAAAAAAGAAAAGGTGTGTTATTTTATTTTTGAAATTTGAATGGAGAGATAAGAAGTTTTGTGGAGTAATAAGGTAATTTTTTCATGAAAGTGTAAATTTTTGGAAAGATAAGGTGTGAGGTAATGAGTAATGGTGGAAGTAAATAGTAAAAGTAAATGGGTTGTATTAAAGGTGAAAATAAATGGTAAAAGTAAATTTATATTGTAAAACATGGTGGAGGACAAATGGTGAATTGTTGCATAGCTTCATATTGTAATTTTACCTTTTTAATTATGTGTTCCAAGTAAGAGACTCATGAGAAAGATGATTTATATGGGGTTGTTTAAAGGAGTTTATGTTATTTTTGGGGATATTTGAGTGGATTCAACAAGTGTGATAAATTTAAATTCGAGGAAAAGCTAAAGGAGAAGAAACATGTCAACGCAAAAGGCATGGAAAGGAAGATGAATGACGAAGAGATTGACAAAGATAAGGTTGAGATAAAGCTCTATCTTAAGTTATTGACGGATATGTTGCAGAGTAATAAGGGAGACTAGAGGTATGGTTGGATTATAAAAAGGAAGTTCAAATGGGATAGATTGAAAGTGAAGTGGGAGCATAGAGTGAATACTCAACTGAAGGAAGAGTTACTGAGAATAAATGAGTATGCGGAGGAAGTTTTAGTATGTGAACTAAAACACAGCCCATTAATTTTTGAAAGTAATGAAGGTACAGAGGAGAAATCTAAAGAGGATATTTAGAACCATATGAAAGATTCAAAGTCTTGATGGGTGAAAAATCAAGTGAGGCTGAAAGGTCTTATGTTTTTAAAATTGATAATTTGTGTATGATTGTAAGTATTGCAGAAGACAGGGCAAGGATAGCTCTTGAAGAGGACTTATAGAAAGACAATAATGCAAAATGTGTTGAAGAAGGAGTGTCTTAAGCTTTGATTCAGACAAAAATATGTATTAGTTGCCAAGCTTCTAATGTATTGGCTAACAGAGAAGAGAAGTTGGATGAGTATGCAGTAAAAAAGATGACAAATAATTTACTTTTTGAAAATAAATTTGAAGATAATAAGTAGCAAATTGAAATTGCAGATGAAGATGTTGATGAAAGAAATCAGGGAAAAACATAAATTAATTTTGTGATTGATGAACTATGGAAGTTGATGATGGTACAGTCTAGATGGAGGAAAATGACATCAGAATGGATGATCAATCAGAATTTGAAGCTGATTGAAGAAAGAAAAAGAACCATAAGATAACATACATGTGATAGAAGAAAATATGCAAAGAATTTGGACAATTACAAACTAAGGTTTGGGACTCTGGAGGTTTTTCTATTAGCATATGATCAGGAGATCATGAATGTTTTCAACTTTGGGAGTCTAATGCAAGAGCATTTGGCTCAAAAAATCATTTTATTTTGGTTGACTTAGGGGTCTAATGTTTCATAAGAAATTTAATTTATTAATAGAAATTTTGTATATTTTTAAATGATTTGAGTGAGGAATATGTTTGTAATACTTTAATTGTAAATATTCTCAATTATGAGAGATATTAGGCTTGTAAATATCTCATAAAAATATTAGGGATTAGAAGATCCTAGAATAAGATTTAGTTGAGTTGTTGAGATCCTCAATGGATCATTAAGAGATTTTAGGAACTAGTTGAGAAAGCTATGGAGAAGATCATGGATCTAGAATGATCCATAACTTTGTAATTATTCCTATAAATGTAAGCCTGCATATGGGAAGAATATGTGGGTGTGAGGAGAGGCCAAGAGGCTAGATTATCTGTAAATATTTTATTTATTCATTAATTATTTTAGATGTTTGATGTGCATTTGATATTTAGAAATATGCGTTTATTTATTTTTTAAGTGGTTAGCCTGGCGCTATCAAGATGTAGCCCCAGAGATATGGAGGGGTGAACTTCGATACCAACATTAGTTGTCTTTCTCTTTTTTATTTGCATGTGGTTCTTTTTGTTTAAGTTCATTTGCTTATGTATATGTGTTTTATGCATTATAATAAGATGAAATAATTCGATCAATTAAACATGTATAAGCCACAATAAATTAAAATATCTTCACACCGCAAACGATGGTTAGAGTAGTACTCGACCTGTGATCGGATCAATCGATAAAAAAAACACTTGCTAGCTAATTCTCTCTCCAATTGTGCTATTTCCTCTTGGACCTGTTGAAGGCTGTGTTCTCTATATCATGAAGAAGATGTATCCACCTATTGTTGGGCTCAAAAGCTCCTTGATCTCTGCAATATTCCATGCCATGTTCGATCTGAGACTGTTGATGGGGAATAATGCTAAAAAAAAAATGTAAGAGTCCACCTAACCAAAGTGGAATAACAACACCAAGTAGAAAAAGGGTGGTGATACAAGAAGGTTGTGTTATCACCTGGATTCTCTCTAGAGAAGAAATTCCATTGTTACTAAGGGGAGAACTTAGGAAACCTATTCGGAAAGTAACACACTCTTACCTTAAAAACCTTGCCCTCAATTCTAGGTTTAAGTTTGATTTCCCATCCTAAGGGAGGATTCCATACATTTGAATATAATTCTACGTTTATCATTTAGTGCAAGTGAGAGTATGACTTGGATAAGATATTGGCTTTCTTCAAAGGATGTGGTGCAATGATTGGTTAATTAATTATAAGTGCAAATTAACGAATTTTCTAGAGCACATAAAGCATATAATTTAATAAACAACATGTCCAATAAGATAAAAAGAGGCATTCATGAACATTTAATTTGATTCCAAAATTATGGAGTAAATGTTTGATCCAGTAACACAAATTAATATTAAGAATTTATGGCTTATAGAATGGGTGTGCCTTGTAGTATAACCCTTAGATATATTGACATGAGGCCAGTATGAGAGAGTAATGTCCCCAAATGCTATTTTTGGTGCACTATAATAGTTAGGTGCGAGAATGACTAGTTTCAGGAGACCTAGGGGGACTTTCAATACATTCAAGGTATTTGTAAATGATGTCCATATTCAATTTTGTTTAATTCAATACTACTCGAATGAGTACTAACAAGGGTAAACTAAACCTCCAACAAGTTGACCCTTAAGCTCAATGAGTAACCTCCTACATGTATGATTCCCAAGCCATACTTTCCTTGCCTAGTTAGAAATCTTATTGTTATTTGTAGATGTTGGAATAGTCTCTAGGCTATATATCTAAGGGGATTTTTTCTTAGAAGCATGTGTAAGACCATGTGATTATTTTTTTCAACATATATTATTATCAACATTCATTCCATTGAGAGAGAAAATTAATTGAATCAAATAATAAATGGATGTATTAAATGAATGCTCGAGGTAGCCTTTCAATCATTGAAAAGTTCAGAAATTAAATGAAGTGAGATATTTCATAAACATATCATCAAAACTCAACTATTCCAATTTGGGAAACATAATATGAATTTATGCACCAAGTTTTTTACCATGTTAAGCATTCTTGTGTTTGTTCCTATTTGTAAACCATGTTATAGGAAATTTAAATATATGTCATTTATGCTAGAAAATATCATTTCATTGCATCTCAAATCATCCTCGTAACAATTAAAATGATTGTATCAAAAACATTGCAAGATATAATGAGAGGTCATATAGAATGTTTCACTTTATAATCTTCTAAATTTATAAGTAATTAAATGTCATAAATATGTGTCCAAATTGCAAGGAAAGTTGAAGAATTTATGTTCCTTATCTTTAGAATATGAGTGGAAGTAACAACTACACTCACTACTTAATAATGCAGTGCACCAAGAAGTAAAATTAAACACAATCATAAATATGGTTCCAAAAAAAATGTGTTTGAAGATGGTTGATATTACAAGACTCTTACTCAAATGTAGATTTCAAGAACAAAGGGTCATCCAATCATAATTGTGCAAATTGTATATATATGCCCATATATTTTCAATATTAGCTTCAATTAAAAGAATTTAAATAGTATAAATTTGAAATAAATTTGTTATGCACCCAAAAAATGAATTAAGAAATACTCAATTTCTTTTTTTTTTTATGTTTTTACTATATTCTTTTCTTTTCATTTATTTTTATGATTAATTTTTCTTTTTAATTTAATTAATTAATTTAATATAATATAAATTTTAACTTTGAAATAAATATAATCTAAATTAAATACTAACTAAAAAAAATTATTAAACTAAAAAAATTATTAAATGTTTGGAAACTTAAAGAAAAGATTAATTATTAAAAATAAAATATAAAAATTATCACTTGATCTTGATCTGTTCACAGATATTGAGGGAGTAGTGATTGTAAAGACATTTCTAATATAAATGTTAAATCTAGTAACAAGAAAAACAACTCTTTGATGAAAACAAATTTAATTAGAGCTGAAAAAAAAAATATTAGAAAAAATTATATCAATATCATTCCCAAGTATAAAAACAATGTGGATCTAAGTAAATGAACTTGAGGAAAATGTTAAACACGTTTTCCCTGTTGCATTTTCAGTAGGGTTGATTTCTCGTGAATGAAGTGGATCACAATGGATCTCAGTCGAAAAATAGGAATACAAATAGGAAGTGACCAGGCAACACATAATTCGCAAAAGAAAAAATATATTTTCTTCAAATCTATCGAATGATATAGAGCATCGTTCTAGTTATGAAATTTATTTAATTGCAATTAATTCTTATATCTATGCGGATTATCTGTCTTCATAAATTAATCATGACAAATAACTAATAAATCACCACTACAATTTTCACAAATAATATCAAGAACTGAGAAATAATGCACACACAGAAATAATATCAAGAACTGAGAAATAATGCACACACAGAATAATTAACACTAGTATTCTGAGAAATAATGCGCACACACAGAAAAACCTTGGTGTGAGGAAAACCAATTTTGTAGATGAGGCTTTTATTATTATATTTTTTTTTAGCAAAAATTGAGAACTATAATATGCTTGTTTCTCACTTGTAAAGATCTCACAAACATTTTTCTCTTTACAAAAACAATATAGAAACCACAAAAGCTCCCTCTGCATATGTACTCGACCTCTCTATGTAATTCACACTCCTCCCAACAACTCACACTGGTTCTGCAAGTGACACTAACTACCTCACTAATCCGCACTGCCTCTAAAAAAATTATTTTTTTAGAGGACACTCCTTTCCCTTTTCGGAATGACTAAAATCTTGTGAGGAATTCTCGGGAAATTACCTTCTCAATCTCTCAACTAAAACCTCGCTATTGGTGTCTTTCACTATGCCCTTGCTATCATTACAATTCACTGTTTCTAAGTGATCTCTAAAGCCCCATTTATTTTCTCTTATAATCTCTCCCTAAGCAACCAATGACTATGATCTAACACTAATCAATGGCTAAGGTCATCCTGATCTCATCAAATGAATTTTCTAGAAATCACTAGAGAAAAATCACTTTATCTCAATTAATTCGATTTAAATACCAATTTTCCTAAATTACACTTAGGAAAATATTTAGTATTTGGATAATTAATCTAATTAAGGCATTTTCCTCATAAAATGTTTTTTGGGTTTTTGAGATAATTATTCTCTTGTGTTCCTTAACCTCATAAACACTAATAAATACTAAAATACTTGTCCAAACTACTAAAAAATAAAACTTATATAGGACAAGGATCCCTCTAATCCATTAGTTAGGATTCATTACGATTCCATATACTCTTGAAAACAATGGGAAAATACAAGTGGTTTAATAACTAACCTTTGTACAAATGATAAGGCCAAAAAAAAAAAAATTGTACAAAATATCGTTAAAGATTTACAGAAATTAAATGTGTAATGTATTTTTGATTCGTCTAACATTCGAAAGGTTACTTCATCTATCATTATATCTAGTTTTCTTACTTTTCACCATTAATTTTTAATTTGTAACTAATTTTTATTTCTTCATTTTAATTTGGAATTTAGTCAAAATTTTATCAA
Organism: Pinus albicaulis; assembly: GCA_034641835.2. Lineage (NCBI taxonomy): Eukaryota > Viridiplantae > Streptophyta > Pinopsida > Pinales > Pinaceae > Pinus > Pinus albicaulis. Next base: position 55,605 of record JAXQQM020066105.1, on the reverse strand, counting down.
ATTCTTATTATTACTTTAAATTATTTAATTATTAGTTTTAAGTTTTCATCTAACCCCCTCATTTTCCCTATTAATTATTCTTGTTAATTAATTATTATTCAAAAAAATCAATTCTTATTTTAACTAATTCATACTTTAATTCTTATTTTTTAATTTTAAATTAATTAATTATTAGTTTTAATCTTTATTTTTGAACAAATTCTTATTTCTGGTTTTAATTTATTTAATTTTCAATGGTAAAATTTTTTAATTATTATTTCCAAACAATTAAATTTAACTTTGACCTTTCTCTCAATAGATACTAGTTCCTTTTATCCTATAAATAAAGGCTCTTCAACACTCTTTTACTCACAAAGCTCTTTGGTTGGATGAATAAAAAATACATTACACAGTTCTCTTCTAGAAATCTCCAAAAATAATTTAAACTAGTTGTGTTCATTTGACTAAATAGTTTAATTCTACAACAAATATTTTTCTCAAATATGAACATGGGTATGAGAACTATTCCTCAAATATGTGATAGAAACAAATTTTACATTTAGAAATAATTCTCTAGTTAATGTTGATGTATGCATTTGGATAAGATGAAGAAATAAGTATTTATCCATGTTGGTTGATATGATTTCCAATACACAGTTCCATAATTCTAATAGTACATCTAGCTTTAACCAGTAATCAGAAATTAACAAAGACAAGATAAATTTACATAAATAACTTAACTCATATTGTGAAATTACTTGAAAACTAGCCAAAGGAAAAAACTTACTCCCATTATACATATCTTTAGGCTAGAACATAAGATATTCCCCAAGTCTTCTAAGTTAAAATAGGTGGACCATATTATTTTTTATGAAAGTGGGTGTAAGGGTAATATATAAATTAACTTCCAAAGTCATATATAATATTGATGGTGTAATTTTGGACATATTAGTCAATTAAATTATGGCCAGGAGACTTCTTTCATTTGCAAAGCCTTATGAGCAAGAAATTTTACTACTTTGGCATACAAACACTTGTGAAAATTTCAAATATTAAATTCTACTCCAGTAACCGAGTTACTTATCCTACTTATTCTTCACTATAAGTTATTTACAAAAAGTCTTTAGTAAACATCAAAATAAATTATACTGCAGTTATCACATAATTTCATAGAGTATATAAAAATGAAATATATGCACAAGAATCAATCACATCAACACAATTATTTTTGGATAATTTTTCCCAAAAAAACCAAATGAAGGAAAACTAGTGCAATAGATGAGGTTTTATTTATTAATCTTCGACAAAAATATATTTACAAGGAATTACTAGAAGAATAACTAAGAAACTTCCAAGAAAACATCTGAAATAATTTTCTCCTGACATCTAGAGAAATTCTAACACCCACGAGGCTCTCAGCCTCCACTGCATTACCTCTGTGTGATCCTCTGTGCAGGGATCGCGTCAGGACTGTGTACCAACTGTGTTGCCTCTCTGCGTCATCCCTCTGCACTTCTCCTTTGCTGTTATGATTTCTTCTTCCTCAAGCTTTGACTGATGCTGGAACCCTCCTCTTCCTCTTCCCTGCAACTCTCCCTCTGAAATAAAATTCTAAATTTTGAAGAATCGACTTTTCTCGGGTTACTAATTATCTGCCTGATTTGTCTTCAACTGACCCACAAGTCTTCATTTATAATTTTCTTGTTGACAAATCAAAGGTCATGATCTAATCTTTAATCAACAACTAAGATTAAAACAGATTTGATCCTTGTGACTTAGAAGCTTCTCACCCACATTTAAGTTAATTGACTTTAATTATTTTAATTCCCTAAGTTTTAACTTAGGCTTCATTAGAAATAATTAATTATTTTAATAACTTGCATTCCAGGTGGAATTTATCGAAACAATTTCTTGGTCTTGGAGATATTGTGTGTTAAAGCTCCTCCATAAAATTTCGGAGCTAGATAACATTTGATGCTACCCAAAAATCAACACTCCCTCTTAGCGAGGAAAGTGCTCTAGCAATACTTCCTACTAGAAGCATCACCCTGATCCACGACATCCATCCTCTGCGCTACTGATGCTTGGTCTAATACCCCTCATCTATTTCATTGCTTCTATATATTTACTCATATGTACTGCAACTCCCTCTTAAGTACTACACCTATTTGTTTCTTCTAGTGAAACAGATTCTTAATCATCCCCAACTTCTCCCTGAAATAAACAAACTTTGTTCTTCCCAGAGCCTTAGCGAGGATGTATACCACCTATTCTCATATTGGAGTGCACTGTAACTATCCTTATCCCCGCTGGACACAGCCTCTGATAAAGTGACACATGATGTCAATGTGCTTTGACTGATAATGAAATACCACCTATTCACAAGAAGCTTCCTGTTGTGGATGATTTTGTCACCCTCCTAGAGACAGCCTAGAGTTGCCATAGACCAGTGCCTAGGACATCTTAATATAGCAAGGAGCCCTTTATAGTTTGGGTTGTCAGTCCAAGAGCTCACTTACTATCTCTTGTTTGAACAAGGAAACTAGATTTGAATGGGACCAATCTCTCTCAGAAGCTGATACAAAGATAAGAATAATGTAGAAACATCATGTAAAACTCCAGTACAAAGACATCAGACAGTTAAGAGACCACTTACTGTAAAGAGGGCCGATTCAAATAATATATCACGGAAATCAGATATCAGGAAGTGAGTGCAGTGAGGAAACATAAGAAGATATTAGCTGGCATGAGACTGATACCCAGATACACAACAGAACCATATAAGGGCGCACCAATTTACGAATCCTTATATGACAATGGAATTTTAAAAGCACCCTCCTCAAGCAACTAATATAGCAGAAAATATGGAAAGAGTGAACATGGAACAGTATATCATGACTAGGCCTATTTAAAGCGCTTGACTAATTCCAGAAAGGGCATCAACAAGGATGAGTCCTTACTGCAAACTAGTGAGCCACTTGCATTCTAGAACATGATACAAGAAAACAAATAGCATGAAAGAGATATTGTATTAACACATAAGAGAAATTACATACTGTGAGATACCAGAGACCAGAATCCTCATTACAGTCATAACCCCTCCTCACTGAGACCCTACGGGCTCTGAAGCTTCATACAGAAATATTACAAAAATGTATACAGAAGTCTTCTCGCTGCACAGTTTGCTGATAGAAATCTGGAACCCTTACAATGTCTTCTTTTTTAGCTTTTATAGAGAAGATAGAAAATTCTAGAGGAGGAGGCAGATAGGAGACATTTAATGACTTATTTTGAATCAGATGGCGGAAAACATTCGCGCCCACTATATGAATGACTAACTATAAATGACTGTACTTAGCAATCTGTCTATGGAATTAAATGCCGGGAGATAAAAATCATCTTATATACAAGATAGAAATAATAAAATATATACAATGTGTTGCCTGCGGCTGAGGAAAAATCTGCTGCCGTAAGAGATTTGAAATAATCTGCATTTCTGTACTGTACTCTCGACCCCTGGCTTCGGATTTGAATCCTGGATCTTTAATGCGGGGCGAATTTATCTGGAGGGTTCTGAGAATCTATATTTTTGTCTTCTTTAAGGGCGGTCATTTCTCACGCCTACCCTCAACTTTTCCATTAAATTTTACCCATGGAAAATCATCTTTAATGGGCCCCAAACCTTTACAACAGAGGCGGCGAATTAAACCATTCTCCTGTTATATTAAAACCTGCAAAACCCACAAAATATTAGAGAAAACAGGCATGGATGGAGGCGGGGACGAGGTGTACATGGTCGACTGGGAAAATATATACACAGAGTGGTGGAGGAGAAGCAGTGAAGGTGTGGATTGAAACAGGTGGAGCGCGGATTTCTTATGTAACATAGTCTGGACGCGAGGGGTGAATAAAAACTACGGGTATGGATGAGAACATATGCACACATACATATATATATATACGATGGGATGACACCATGGAAACATGGGGGAACGACACATGGGCGTACGGGAGGACAGGTGGAAAGGCCACGTGGCGGGGGACTATCAAAAGGTGGGCCAGGGATCCGAGGGACCATGGGTTAAAGCTCGTGCGGACCCGAAGATTCATAGCCGTTGGATTGGGCCTACAAGATCGGACGGCGGATGATGATTCCGCTGCGTATCCATTGGCTGAAGGTTAACGCGCGGGGGAAAAGCGGTTTCCATCCCGTACTGAGGACACGCGGCATGTGGCCTATGGAATCGCCGCTCCCATGCTGAATACCGCCGGTCCGGTGGAAGCGGTGCGGGGCAATACCGCCGGTTTTCTGTAGTGGCACACGGACGCGGGGGCCACCACATAAGATGATCTCCGATCCGTTGATTTAATTTAATCGGACAGCTGCTATCCCTCCCGATAACATAAAACAATAAGCCCTACTCCCTTTTAGCTTGTGGTTTTCGGGCCTCGGTCATGTGATGGTGACAAGAAAGGGGGCTGAGGCCCTGGGGCTTTGGTCCAATATAATTTAAATAGTGGGTTTTAAACATTTGGACAATGTATTTTGGGGCGGAGAAGGTGGCGACGAGCACGACATGGGGGGTTTTTGACCACAAAAGACATTGGAATCAGATTTAAAAGGAACCGATGGCCCAAATTTAAATAGAGGAGAGAATATGTACAACATCGACTCCATCTGGGGACGGCATGTTCGTCCTCGGACATGTCGAGAACACGCAGACCTCACCTTCCTGTATATGAATTTTATTCTACAATCCCCTGCGCTCTTACTTCAAGTGATTGCCGACATCCTTTTCTTCATGACTCGTCGGCTTATTTACATTATTCAAAGAATGATGAAACAAAAAGAAAACTAGTGTACAATATAATACACCAGGCTGTCTTCGCCTCCTGGGTCCCATACTTTGCTTTGCTGGCATCCATTGGTTACATTATTCTTCAGTTGTACCCCTCCATGTTTCCATATTTTATTCTGCAATTTGCCTCCAGCTATGCTTTCACATTCTGTTCTTGTTTTTTCATTGCCAAATTTTCTTTGCTTTCTTGCTGTCATCTACTTTTTCCGAGGCATCTTCGTCATTAGTCTTCTGATGTTGTCAATTCCTATGCCCAGCCCTTCTTTTATCTGGAACTGACTTTGCTCACTGCTGTCTTCATCCTAGGCAGCTTTGATTTTTGCACTTTCCACTGCATTTTCAATATGGCTCTCGGAAGCCTGATCACCTTCTTCTTGTATTTTGAAAGGCAGTGGGATCTCTTTTTTTTGTTCCACAATAGCGGCTTTGAAAAATTTTCTCTCTGCTGGCAACATACTACTAGAAAAGACCCTTGATCCTTCTTCAAATGTTTGCAAAAAATGAGCATAAGGATCATGAAAAGATACCTGGTTGTGTATATTAGGCAGGCAGGCTTCAACCAGGATTTCTTTTCCTTCCACTGGATTAAGAACAAGACTCTCTTGAGAAAGAGAATCTCCCTCATTTTCTTCATTTTCTGAACTGAAGGACTCATCATATATGGCAGTTGAGTCCTCATAGGGCTCGGATATGCTCTGCTCTGACGTGTTGAGCTCCGTGAAAAGATCTAAGTATTCTTGAGCAGGGGCTTGTACCTTTGCTTCCTCTTTTTCAAGAGTAAGCTCATTATTTTCATCTTGCTTAAGGACTTCTTCTTTTCTCTCCTCCTCTTCTTCTGAAAGGAAAGACTGCTGATCGTTGTTCACATGACACTCATCACTGATGCTTTCATAACTTTCTCCATCAGTGTCATAGATAGGCCAGATGGGTTCACTACTTCTCTGGAGACAATTATCATCAAATAAATCATAATTAGAAAAGTCACAATCATAAGCAATGTCACCAATGAAACTTGTCGGTTTCTCGGCAGGTCTTTCTTCGTCTTGATTCTCAGAGGAGCTTTCTGGATCCGAATTATCAAACTCAATGGACGAGTGAGCAAGGGAATCTGTTCTGTAAAAGACTTCTGAGGTGAACTGCTGATTTAATTTTTGATCAACCTCATCTTCTGTCAAAGGGGATGATTGCTTTGTGTTCCTTTGTGCAGAAGAGAAGCAGCTCTCCTTTTCTTGTACTCGCTGATTGGGAGGCGGGATGTTCTCTTGAGCCTCTTCTTTTACATCGGATTCTGCCTCTTCTATGTGGTCTCTTGCTTCTTCAAGGCAGCGTTTCCTATTAACTTTTGCTATTAGGTCGTGATATTCTCTGACCAGCATAATACAAGATATAGGCAAGAATTCAGGCAATTCCTGATTGCTTTCCTCTTCATCTTCCATGGGCTTTAAAACATCATGCATGCCTTGCTCATTGTCCACGTCTTGATTTTGCTCTTGTTCTGGAAGAGGCATGGGCCGTTCTAAATAATTATCATCCTCATTCATATTAGCGCTATACCTCTCTTGCACTTTACCAAACCTTTTTATTAATTCATTTAATTGATAATACAAAGCCTCTAGCTTTGTATCCCTATCCATGCTTGGATCCATGCTTCTGCAAAGATGATCACTAGATCTTCTCAACCAGTTCAGAGTCTTCTGCCAGTGGGGTCTTTTAATTATTCAGGAACTGTGGAGTCGCTAGGTGGATGGTTTAAGATCTTTACTGTCCACCACAGTGATTTGCCAAATCAAAGCTATTGTTTCTTCCCCAGCAGAGTCGTGACTGCAAATAGATTTATCAAATAAACAACATTGGAGTCGGGATTTTCTACTGAGATTTCTTGAGAAGAAGAAGGCGGATAATCTTCAATGGAATATTCAGGGTTTTCAGCACGAGCTGACTTCTTCTCTACCCAAACTCTTCTATGAATTATCTTCTCTGGGTCAGACACGTAAGGTGTTTTCTACTGAGATGTATCTGACCTCAAATGGGGCTTACGAGAAGCCAGGACTACCAATAAAACTTATCAAATAAAGACCAGTGGAGTCGGGATTTTCTACTGAGATTTCTTGAGAAGAAGGAGGATAATCTTCAATAGAATATTCAGGATTTTCAGAACGAACTGACTTCTTCTCTTTCCAAACTCTTTTATGAATGATCTTCTCCGGGTCAGACAAAGGTATTTTCGGCTGTGAGGTATCTGACCTCAAATGGGGCTTCCGGGAAGCCAGGACTTCCAATAAAATTTATCAAATAAAGACCAGTGGAGTCGCCAAGGTGAGAAATCTGCAACTCTTCACCTCTCTGTGCTCACCTGATTAGAGAGTGAAAATGAAATGTCGAACCCAGGGAAGCAGGTCACTTGCTGGTCGTCCCCATGACAGCGTTGCCCCAGTGTGTGGATGATTTTGTCACCCTCCTAGAGACAGCCTAGAGTTGCCATAGACCGGTGCCTAGGACATCTTAATATAGCAAGGAGCCCTTTATAGTTTGGGTTGTCAGTCCAAGAGCTCACTTACTATCTCTTGTTTGAACAAGGAAATTAGTTTTGAATGGGACCAATCTCTCTCGGAAGCTGACACAAAGATAAGAATAATGTAGAGGAGTAGGAGCATCTGCCATTTCTTTATGAAAAGCATCGGACGGTTAAAGAGGCAAAGCTTACGCCAAAGAGGATGAATTCAAATAATATATCACAAAAATCAGATATCAGGAAGTGAGTGCAGTGAGGAAACATAAGAAGATATTAGCTGGCATGAGACTGATACCCAGATACACAACAGAACCATGTAAGGGCGCACCAATTTACGAATCCTTATATGACAATGGCGTTTTAAAAGCACACTCCTCAAGCAACTAATATAGCAGAAAATATGGAAAGAGTGAACATGGAACAGTATATCATGACTAGGCCTATTTAAAGCGCTTGACTAATTCCAGAAAGGACATCAACAAGGATGAATCCTTACTGCAAACTAGTGAGCCACTCGCATTCTAGAACATGATACAAGAAGACAAATAGCATGAAAGAGATATTGTATTAACACATAAGAGAAATTACATACTGTGAGATACCAGAGACCAGAATCCTCATTACAGTCATAACCCCTCCTCACTGAGACCCTACGGGCTCTGAAGCTTCATACATAAATATTACAAAAATGTATACAGAAGTCTTCTCGCTGCACAGTTTGCTGATAGAAATCTGGAACCCTTACAATGTCTTCTTTTTTAGCTTTTATAGAGAAGATAGAAAATTCTAGAGGAGGAGGCAGATAGGAGACATTTAATGAATTATTTTGAATCAGATGGCGGAAAACATTCGTGCCCACTATATGAATGACTAACTATAAATGACTGTACTTAGCAATCTGTCTATGGAATTAAATGTCGGGAGATAAAAATCATCTTATATACAAGATAGAAATAATAAAATATATACAATGTGTTGCCTGCGGCTGAGGGAAAATCTGCTGCCGTAAGAGATTTGAAATAATCTGCATTTCTGTACTGTACTCTCGACCCCTGGCTTCGGATTTGAATCCTGGATCTTTAATGCGGGGCGAATTTATCTGGAGGGTTCTGAGAATCCATATCTGTGTCTTCTTTAAGGGCGGTCATTTCTCACGCCTACCCTTAGCTTTTCCATTAAATTTTACCCATGGAAAATCATCTTTAATGGGCCCCAAACCTTTACAACAGAGTTGGCGAATTAAACCATTCTCCTGTTATATTAAAACCTGCAAAACCCACAAAATATTAGAGAAAACAGGCATGGATGGAGGCGGGGACGAGGTGTACATGGTCGACCGGGAAAATATATACACAGAGTGGTGGAGGAGAAGCAGTGAAGGTGTGGATTGAAACAGGTGGAGCGCGGATTTCTTATGTAACACCGTCAGCGAGGGGTAGCAGATAACCACTTCTGGGTGTGGATGAGAACATATGCACATACATATATATATATATATATATATATATATATATATATATATATATATATATATATATATATATATATATATATATATATATATATATATATATATATATATATATATATATATACGATGGGATGACACCATGGAAACATGGGGGAACGACACATGGGCGTACGGGAGGACAGGTGGAAAGGCCACGTGGCGGGGGACTATCAAAAGGTGGGCCAGGGATCCGAGGGACCATGGGTTAAAGCTCGTGCGGGCCCGAAGATTCATAGCCGTTGGATTGGGCCTACAAGATCGGACGGCGAACGATGATTCCGCTGCGTATCCATTGGTCGAAGGTTAACGCGCGGGGGAAAAGCGGTTTCCATCCCGTACTGAGGACACGCGGCATGTGGCCTATGGAATCACCGCTCCCATGCTGAATACCGCCGGTCCGGTGGAAGTGGTGCGGGGCAATACTGCCGGTTTTCTGCAGTGGCACACAGACGCGAGGGCCACCACATAAGATGATCTCCGCTCCGTTGATTTAATTTAATCGGATGACTGCTATCCCTCCCGATAACATAAAACAATAAGCCCTACTCCCTTTTAGCTTGTGGTTTTCAGGCCTCGGTCATGTGATGGTGACAAGAAAGGGGGCTGAGGCCCTGGGGCTTTGGTCCAATATAATTTAAATAGCAGGTTTTAAACATTTGGACAATGTATTTTGGGGCGGAGAAGGTGGCGACGAGCACGACATGGGGGGTTTTTTACCACAAAAGACATTGGAATCAGATTTAAAAGGAACCGATGGCCCAAATTTAAATAGAGGAGAGAATATGTACAACACTTCCTAAGCCATATGGCTTCACACGAAGTTGTGCTCACTATGATATATTCCTCCTCGAATGAGCTCAGAGTCACACAATTATGTTTCCTACTGCACCAAGAATTCATTCCTGATCCAATGCTGAAATAGTACCCAATGGTAATTTTTCAGTCTATTGAACTTCCAGCCCAATCTACATTAGTGAACCCACTTAGTCTAATGTCATTTCCTTGGGTTTACTTTAATCCATGCTTGATTGTTCCTCGTATGCATCAAAGAACATGCGTGTCTACTGCCCAGTGCCCCCTCTTTGGTTCCACCATGAACTGACTGAGGGTGTTGACTACATAATAAATATTTGGTCTCATGTTAACCAGATACATTAGGGATCCTATGAGTTGTATGTATAAGGTGGGATCAACTTATTTACCCTCATATGCATCAATATTCTTCCCGTTAGTGATCATTGGAGTAGCCATGGGTCTACAGTCTTGCATCCTGAACCTATGCAGAATTTTTGTAGCATACCTCCCTTGTCCAAGTAAGATTTCACCCTTTTGTTGCCAAAATTCCAACCCAAAAAAATAATGCATAAATAAAAAATCCTTCATGTAGAATTATGTAGCTAGGTTTTCCTTGCAATCCTTGATGAGCCTAGATGAACCATTCAGGAATATATCATCTGCATATAATACCAAAATTAGAGGCTCATTCCCTACTGTCCAATAGTAGAGATTAAGACCTGCCTCACTCTTGACTAATCCCATCTTTTGCAAGTAACCATCAATCTGATCGTACCAAGCTCTAGGTGTGTGTTTAACTCCATACAAGGGTTTCTTAAGCCTTCATCCATGAGTCTTCTGCTCATGTGCTACAAAGCCTTCTGGTTGTTCAATGTATACTTCTTCCTCTATCATGCCATTCAAGAAAGTAGTCTTCATTAAGGAAATTTTTAGGTCTAAAATGGGCCTCCTAAGGAAATTATAAAATAATAGTGGAAATAATAAAATAATGTTTGATTACATCATTAAATTTTAGAGGGAAAAAATAAAAAAAACTACTTTTTCAACTCGTATTTTCAACTTATCTCCCAAATTGTTTACTCAAATTTTGAGCGATAGTACTTGTTGGATGAAAAATTTAATTCCTCATCCAAGGAGTACCCATGTTGCATACTTTTGATGGATCCTTCTACACGAAAAATGATAAATACATGAAAAATGTGATTGCAATCTCTTTTCTTCATGTATTTCTCATTTTCCGTGTAGAAAGGTCCATCAAAAGTATGCAACATGTGTACTCTTTGGATGAGGAATTAAATTTTGCATCCAACGAGTACTCCCACTCGAAATTTGAGGAAAAATTTTGTGAGATAAGTTGAAAATACATCTTGAAAAAATAGTTTTATTATTTTATTGTTTTTTAATATTTTAACTCTTTTACTTAAAAAATGGGGAATCATCCCCCATGGTTGACATCATCATCTTGAATCCTATTGGTTTTTATATTTTTTTTTGTTGTACATTTTTCTTGCGAGGCCCATTTTAGACCTCAAAATTCCCCTAATGGATGCCCATCTGGTGAATATCCCACCCCATCTGCATTGTAAGGGATATCACAGATCTGATAGAAGTATATCTAGATATTGGGGTGAAGGTTCCTTCATAGTATAACCCTTCCTTCTAATAATACTCCTTAGCCACAAACATGGCTTTTTTGTTTTTCCGCGCTGCCACCTGCAACATATTTGATCTTGTACATCCATCTCGAACCTACAACTGATCTATCCTAAGTCCTAGGTACCACTTCCTAGACATCATTGGTCATTATGAAACTATATTCTTCCACCATTGCATCTACCCATACCTGATGTTGAGTTGCCTCCTCGAAATTAGAGGATTATCCAACCTGAGCCACCAAAGCTTGGTACCTGTCAGGTTGCATACAATTTTTCTTCTCGTTTCTAGGAGCTTCGACGAATTCCTCTATGTCTCTCAGAATATTTCGCAATTGTCGACTGGTTCTTCCGCTGGTAGTGGGTGGATATATATGCTCCTCCTAATGCGAATCTTCTTGAAGTAATATCTCTAGATTATTATGCCTTGGAGAAGCATTGGTGCTAGTTGCAGCTTGTCAAAGAGGGTGGACCGATGGCTCATATTCTGACTACATTTCAGAAGGCATATCCTAGGATTTACTAAAAGCTCTATCCTCCGTTAACTTTGCATCCCTCAGTACTACAATATTCCTATTTCTAGGAATGTAGATTCTATATGACTTAAAATTCTCGCTATATCCCACCAGATCCCTTTTCTGTAGTATGATCCAATTTATTCCTCTTTTCTTCAGGTATATAGCAGTATGAAAAACTACCAAAGATCCTGAAATGACTCACTTTTGGCTTTCTGCTAGTGTAGATACTCTCTGGTGTAATATTACCTAATGCCTTGTGAGGATTCCTGTTTTGAACATACACGACTAGACTACATGCTTTCGCCCATAGAAATTTGGGCATATATTGATCATACATCATTGCCCTCACTGCTTCAACAATAGTTCTATTTTTCCTCTTAGAAACTCCATTCTTCTCTGGATTATATGGATCAGTCCATTCTCTTTTGATGCCTTCCCTTGCACAAAACTCAGTGAATTTTTTATCAATATATTCTCCACCATTATCGAAACGAAATATCTTTATCCTCTTTCATGTCATATTTTCAGCCAGAGCCTTAAACTCTTTGAATTGATCAAAGACCTCATCCTTGGTCTTTATAAGGTAGATCCAAGTTTTTGTGAAATGGTCATTAATGAAGGTGACGAAGTATTCGACACCACTAAGATCTCTGGTGGAAATTGGTGTGTAGATGTTTGAGTGTATTAATCCTAAGACACTCTTATCCCTACGACTAATTCTGGAGAAGCTGCTTTGGTGTACTTGCATAGTACACACGCTATGCAAACATCATCCTGTCTAGTGCTCATCTCTGGAACTCTTGTGACGGTCTCTCTGAGAATTATTAGAGACCCATGGTGTAAGTGCCCCATACTTCTCTTCCATATCTCATTCAAATCATTCTTACCACTGCTTCATATTAGTGCCATTGGACATTCAATTCGTAGCATATACAATTTTTTCTCCTGACTCCAATTTGGGCCTTCTTATTCTTACTTGGGTGTTTTACATATCCCTTCTTTCCAATGAAGTATACGTCATAGCCTTTGTTTTGTAGCTGAGATACAAGGAGAAAGTTCATCCCAAACCTTGGCACATGCAACACATTGGTGCCTCGAAGCCAATCTCCTACTTCAGTTTGAAAAACTATGGTACCTCTTCCAACAGGGGTACATTTCAACTTAGTTCCGATGGTGATCTTGAAGTTCATTTGTTCTTCTTGGTAGCTCCAAAATAATTCTCCTATTCACGTCATATGTGCATAAGCTCCATTATCAATATACCCAACCTATGAGGAAGAAAAGCTTGACAAGAAAGAGAATTCTTCTTCCAATGTAGAAGCCAATATAAATATGTCATGATCCATTGTTTCTTTCATGCTTTCCTCTTTCTCAGGATAACTGCGTGAACCCTTTCGAGTTGCTTCTCCAGTAGCATCAAGACCACGTTCCATTGCAGAATATCCATCCATGTTACCCGATCTCTGCTCTGATACCATGTGAAAATTTCAAATATGAAATTCTACTGCAGTAATTGATTTATTTCTCCTACTTATTATTCACAATAAGTTATTTACAAAAACCCTTCAGTAAATATATAAATAAATTCTACTGCAGTTCTCACATAATTTCATAGAGAAAATAAGAGTGAAATATATGCATAAGAATCAATCACATCAACACAATTATTTTTGGACAATTGTCCCCAAAAAAACACAATGCGGGAAAACTAGTGTAGCATATGAGGGTTTATTTATTAATCTTCAGCAAAAATTTCTTTACAATGAAAGGCTGGCAGAATAATTGAGAAAATTTCAAGAAAAAACCTGAGATAATTTTCTACTAACTTGCGAAGAAATTCTGACACCCACGAGGTTCTCAGCCTCCACTGTGTCACCTCCGCGTGATGCTCTACGTAGGTACTATGTGAGGATTGCGTCCCAATTTCGTTTCCTCTCTGTGATATCCCTCTACACTGCCCCTTTAATGCTTTGCATCCCTCTTCTTAGATGTCTCACTGATGTTGAAACCCTACTCTTCCTCTGCTCTACAACTCTCCCTCTAAAATAAAATTCTGAATTCTGAAGAATCGACTTCCCTCGGGTTACTGAGTATTTGCGAGATTTGTCTTCAACTCACCCACAAGTCTTCATTTATATCTTTTCTGTTGATAAATCAACAGACGTGATCTAATATTTAGTCAACAACTAATATTAAACAGACTTGATCCTCATCACTTAGAAGCTTCTCACCCACATTTAAGTTAGTTCACTTATCTATTTTAATTCCCTAAGTTTCAACTTAGGTTTCATTAGAAATAATTAATTATTTGAATAAATTGCATTCTAGGTGTAATTTCTCCAAATTATTTATGGGTCTCAGAGATATCATGTGTTCTAGCCCCTCCACAAAATTTTGAAGCTAGAGCACATCCAATGATACCCAAAAATCAACACTCCCTCTTAGTGAGGAAAGTGCTCTAGTAATACTTCCTACTAGAAGCATCACCCTGATCCATGACATCAGTCCTTTATGCTGCTAATGCTTGGCCTACTACCCCTCATCTACTACGCTTCTACTATCTGTACTGCTTCCCATGATACTGTCACCATCACTGCCTCATATGTACTTCAAATCCCTCTTAATTACTGCACCTATCCATTTTTTCTAATGAAAAATATTATTAATCATCCCCAAATTCTCCCTGAAATAATTTTTTTTTTCTTCCCAAAGCCTTAGTGAGGATGTTTTCCACTTGTTTTCCTATCAGAGTGTACTGTAACTATACTTGTCCTCGCTGGACACGGTCTATGATAAAGTGACACCTGATGTGAATGTGATTCAATTAATCATGAAGCATCAGATTCTCAGAGAGCTTGATTCAATTCTGATTATTGCATAAAATGTTGGTCACCTCCATCCTTCTCCTGAATAGATTCACAAGTAGCTTCCTAAGCCATATGGATTCACACAAATTTTTGTTGGCTGCCATATATTCCACCTTGGCTGAGCTCAGAACCACAGACTTATGTTTCCTATTGCACCAAGAATTCATTCCTGATCCAATGCCGAAACAGTACCCATTGGCACATTTTTGATCTACCGAAGCCCAATCTGCGTCAGTGAACCCATTTAGTCAAATGTCATTTCCTTGCATCAGTCCCTGCTTAACCCATGATTGATTGTTCCTTGTATGTATCTAAAAACATGCTTGGCTGTCGCCCAATGTGCCCTCTTTAGTTCCACCATGAACTAACTGAGGGTGTTGACTGCATAAAAAATATTTGATCTCGTGTTAACCAGACACATCAAGGATCCTATGGGCTATCTGTATAAGGTGGGATCAAATTATTTATCCTCAGATGCATCAATATTCTTCCAGTTAGTGATCATTGGATTAGCCATGGGTCTACAATCCTACATCCTGAACCTCTTTAGAATTACTATAGCATACTTCCCTTGTCCAAGGAAGATTTCACCCTTCTATTGCCAAAATTCCAAACCCAGAAAATAATGCATCAATCCCAAATCCTTCATGTTGAATTTTGTAGCTAGTTTTTCCCTGCAATCCTTGGTGATCCTAGATGAACTTGTCAGGAATAGGTAATCTACATATAATACTAGAATTAGAGGCTCATTCCCTACTGTCAAATAGTAGAGACTAGGATCTGCGTCACTATTGATGAATCACATCTTCTGCAGGTGACCATCAATTCGACCGTACCAAGCTTTAAGTGTATGTTTAATTCCATACAAGGCTTTCTTAAGCCTACATATATAATTATTATGCTCATGTGTCTCAAAGCCCTCTATTTTTTCAATGTATACTTCTTCCTCTATCACCCCATTGAAGAAATCAGACTTAACGTCCATCTGTTGAACCTCCCACCCCATCTGCGCTCCAAGGGATATCATGGATCTGATAGAAGTATACTTGGCTACTAGGGTGAAGGTTTCTTTGTAGTCTATCCCTTCCTTCTAAGGATACCACTTAGCCCCAAACCTGGATTTGTATTTTTCCACGTTGCCATTTGCAACATATTTGATCTTCTAGATACATATCGAACCTACAATCGATCTATCCTAAGGCATACGTACCTCTTCCCAGACATCATTGGTAATTATGGAATTGTATTCTCCACCCATTGCATCTACCCATACCTGATGCTGAGTTGACTCCTGGAAACTATGGGGTTCTCCAACCTGGGCCACCAAATCTTGGTAACTATTAGGTTGTCTACGTTTCCTCTTCTCGCTTCTTAGAGCTTCGATGAATTATTCTGCGTCTCTCAAAATATGTCGCAATTCTCGGCTCATTCTTCTACTGATAGTGGGTGGATATACCTTCTCATCCTCCTTCAAATCTTCCTAAAGTAGTACCTCTGGATTCGTATGCCTTGGAGAAGCACTGGTGCTAGCTTCGGCTTGTCAAAGAGGCTGGACCAAAGGATCATCTTGTTAGTGTGTTTCGGAAGGCATCTCCGAGGATTTCCTAAAATCTTTGTCCTCCATGAGCCTTACATCCCACCGTACTACAATATTCCTACTTCCAAGAATGTAGATTCTATATGCCTTAGAATTATCACTATATACCACTAGATATCCCTTTTCTGCATTCTGATCCAATTTATTCCTATTTTCTTTGGGTATATGGTAGTATGCTAAACTACCAAAGATCCTGAATTGGCTCACTTCTAGATTTCTGTCAGTGAAGGCAATCTCCGATGTAATATTACCTAGTTCCTTGTGAGGAATCTTGGTTTGAACATACACGGTTGTACTGCATGCTTCCTCCCATAGAAATTTGGGCATATCTTGATCATACAACAATTCCCTCACCGCTTCAACAATAGTTCTATTTTTCTTCTCTGCAACCTCATTTGGCTCCACATTATATGGAGCGGTCCATTCTATTTTGATGTCTTCCCTTGCACAGAACTCAATGAATTTTTTATCAATATATTCTCCACCATTATGTAAACGCAATATCTTTATCCTCTTTGCTATAAGATTTTCAACAAGAGCCTTAAACTCTTTGAATCAATCAAAGACCTCATCCTTGGTCTTTAGAAAGTAGATCCATGTTTTCCTAGAATGGTCATGAATGAAGGTGACAAAGTATTTAGCACCACTACGAGATTTGGTGGGCATTGGTCCACATATGTCTGAGCATATTAATCCTAAGACACTCTTAGCCCTACTGATGCTTCTCGAGAAAGCTTCTTTGGCGTACTTTCCTAGTACACACCCTCTGTAAACCTCATCCCATTTAGTTCTCAACTCTAGAACTCTTGTGATAGTCTCTCTGAGAATTCTTAGAGCCCCATGGTCTAAGTGCCCCATACTTCTATGCCCTATCTCATTTAAATCCTTCTCACCATTGTTGCCTATAAGTGCCATTGGATATTCAAGTTGTAGCTTATATAGTTTGTTGCTCCTGACTTCGATTTGGGCCTTCCTCTTTCAACTCGAGTGTTTGACATATACCTTCTTGCTAATTAAGTATACGTCATAGCCTTTTTTTTTAGTTGAGATACAAAGAGAAAGTTCATCCCCAACCCTAGCACATGCATCACATTGGTGGCCCGAAGCCGATCTCCTACTTCAGTTTGAAAAACTATGGTACCGCTTCCAACAAGGGTACATTTTTCTTTATTTCCTATGGAAATCTTGAAATTAATTTGTTCTTCTTGGTAGCTCAAAAAAAAACCTTGTATTCTTGTGATATGTGCAGAAGCTTTGCTATCAATATACCAAACTTATGAAGAAGCATAGCTTTAAAAGAAAGCGAATTCTTCTTCCAATCTCTAAGCCAAAACATAGATGTCATGATCCATTGTTTCTTTCATGCTTTCCTCTTTCTCGGGAGAACTGCGTGAACCATTGATAAAGACAACGTTCCATTGCAGAATATCCAACCGTGTTACCGAGTATTTGCTCTGATACCATGTGAAAATTTCAAATCTAAAATTCTACTTCAGTAACTGATTTATTTCTCCAAGTTATTATTCAGAATGAGTTATTTACAAAAACCCTTCAGTAAAAATCAAAATAAATTCTACTACAATTATCACATAATTTCATAGAGAAAATAAGAGTGAAATATATGCACATGAATAAATCACATCAACACATTTATTTTTGGAAAATTGTTCCCAGAAAAACCTAACGCGGGTAAATCGGTGCAACTTATGAGGCTTTATTTATTAATATTCAACAACAATCTCTTTATAAGGAATGACTAGTAGAATAAATGAGAAAATGCCAAGAAAACACTTAAGATAATTTTCTCCTAACCTCCAAAAATATTTTGACACTCACGAGTCTCTCAACCTCCACTGCATCACCTCTACATGATCCTCTGCATAGGGACTACGTGAGGACTGAGTCCTAGTTGTGCTGCCTCTCTACGGTGTCTATCTATGCTATACCTTTGCACCAATCCTATGTAGCTCTACATCCCTCTGGATTAAAACCTTATTTTGGGTCGTAGTTGGTCTTATGCCATGACTACTGCCATTTCATCCTTCTTTCGGTTAATCATGTTTCCTCATAAAGGAAAGATTGTGAAAATCGATCAGTTTTCATATTATTCTTCCGACCCTGATTCTATAGATACTATCCCATATGAAGATGTTGGTGTAGGTTTAGTTAAAGGACTCTTCTCTGATGGGAACATTCTCTATGCCTCCACACAACGTACCACATACCATTTCCAACATCAATATGATACCATCAAGCACTATACCATTCGATGACACTTGGGTAGTGCCTTCAGAATCAGAACTAGACTCTTTCAATGGGGAGATGCCTTTGAGTCCTTTTGAAATGGAATATGTGGCAGTACAGTCATATTATGACACATTTTCAACTACTCCTGATCAAATTAATGTGATCACCAAATAATCCTCTTCTCTATCAAGGTCAGCCTTGACATCACTTTCTGATCCCTTTCAACAAGTGTTTCACACTGATGAAAGTATTAGAGAATTTTTGTCATTGGATGAATTACCATATGATGATTTACATCATATATCTTCATTTTTATTTGATCTTGATAAGTTTGAAAATGATTTTTCATCTATTTTTACAATTGATTATGTTAAGGAACCATAGAATCCCATATTGATTACAAATTTAAATTCTGAGACTAATTTGGGAATTTCTACAACGGTTACTATTGACATAGTAATTAAACCTGGAATTATTGAAAGCATTCATATAGGCGCTTCTTGTACGATTGAAGAGATTAAGACATACAAAGCCCTATTTCAAGAGTTATGAGACATATTTTCCTGGTCTTATAAAGAGATGCCAGGAATTGATCCTAAGATTTTCATTCATGAAATTAAGGCATACCCAGATGCCAAGCCTATTAGGAAAATATTATGTCCAATACATCCACGAAAAGCTACTGCTATCAAAGATGAAGTTGAAAAGCTATTATGAGCAGGATTTATCTATCCAATTCCATTAACAGATTGGGTATCTAATATAGTTCCTGTTACCAAGAAACAAGGGACTATACGAGTATGCGTCGATTATAGGGACATTAATAAAGCATGTCCAAAAGGAAATTATCCCACTCCTTATATCGACCAAATAATTGATGATTGTGCTGGAAATGAAATTTTTTCATTTATGGATGGATTTTTTGGTTATGATCAAATCAACATACTCCCTGCCGATCAACCAAAAAAAAACATTTATATGTCCTTGGGGGACATTTTCTTATTGCAAATTACCTTTCGGATTAAAAAATGATAGTGCAACTTTTTAAAGGGCTATGTCTTATGCTTTTCATGATATAAAACATATTGCACAACCTTATCTGGATGATTTTCTTGCTCATTCTTTACGCAGGGACAATCATAGCACACACTTACGAGCTATTTTCATGAGATATAGGCATTACAAGATTCGTTTGAACCCGCACAAATGTGTTTTTTATGTGAAATCAGGACGATTAATAGGATTCATCATTTCTAAATTTGGCATTCGTGTTGACCCCTCGAAGGTTGAGGCCATCATCAATTTACCTCCTCCTTCCACACTTCGTCAACTCCAAGTTTGTAAGGGAAAGCAATTTTTTTACGTAGGTTTGTCCTGAACTATGTTAAGTTAGCAAAAGTTTTTACCCAGTTGTTGAAACAAAGTGTTCCTTTTATTTGGGATGAGATTGTTGATAGATATTTTGATACATTAAAACATGCGTTGACCCATGCATCGTTATTACATCCACCCAATTACCACCAGGACTACTTGTTATACTTAGATGCCTCTGATTCCACCATTGGAATTGTTTTGGTTCAAGAGGATGAATCTCATAATGAGAATGTGAGCTATTATATAGGTCAGAATCTCAACCCGATGGAAATCAAATATTCGCATGTGTAGAAATTGGTCTGGGTAGCAGTGCAAGCTGTCCAACGATTATGTCACTACATACTATTATGTAAAAAAATTGTGATATCTAATTGCAACTCGATGATTTATATTTTGAAAAAAAAATTACTCGAGGGAAAATACTCTAAATGGATTTTCATCCTACAAGAGTTTGACTTGGAATTCGAGAAATCTAAGTTGAAGAAATCACTAGTGTTTTTTGAGCTTATGTGTGACTTTCCCAATACTGAAATAGAAATTGTGGTAGAGAATCCCATCGCAGATGAATATTTGTTTCCCATAAGTACATTAGATCCATGGTATGGAGATATCATTATATATCTTCAAACCTAAACCTTTCTCCAAAATCTTTCACATTCAAATCGACGAAGAATCCGATATCGATCCCAACAATATAATATTATTGTGTACACTCTTTATCGTCGTGATGCAGATTCTATTTTTCGACGTTAAATAACTCACAAAGAGGCTGAAAGGGTTTTGAATGATTTCCACTCTGGGGCGTGTGGTGATCATATGTTTGGGTTTGCCACAACCCAAAAGATATTGTGCACTGGTTATATTTGGCCCTCGTTATTCAAAGATTTTATTATTGCGGTCCGAAAATGCCACAACTGCGAAATTTTTTATTAAAAGATGCGTGCACCCATAGCTCCTCTTCACCCAATCATTGTTGTCAGTCATTTTGCAAAATGGGGCATTGATTTCATTACATGTAACCCTCACTCGGCCGGGTGGCATGGGTATATTATTCTCGTTGTAGATTAATTTACCAAATGGGCCGAGGCGATGCCTACATTCGCGATAGATGGAAAAAATGCAGCTACTTTTGTATCCAATCATGTGATTACGCATTTTGGTGTGCATCAAGCTATTATTACAGACCATGGGAGGCATTTTCGAAATATTATGATGACTGAAATTTCCGATCAACTTGGCTTGCGCCATGATAACTCTACTCCATATTATCTATGGGCTAATGGTTAAGTTGAAGTCGTCAACAAGGTTTTAACCAGCATGATCAAATGGATTATTGGAACTAACAAGTTGAATTGGCATACCATGCTTTTTTTAGCACTATGCGCATATCAAACCTCTGCAAAAACTGCTACAGGGTTCACTCCTTTTCAACTTGTCTATGGTTTAGAAGTTGTGTTACCCATAGAATGCAAACTACTGTCACTCCAATTAGCCATTGAGTTGTTACTAGCTACCTCTGA
This sequence comes from Pinus albicaulis, assembly GCA_034641835.2. Classification (NCBI taxonomy): domain Eukaryota; kingdom Viridiplantae; phylum Streptophyta; class Pinopsida; order Pinales; family Pinaceae; genus Pinus; species Pinus albicaulis. The sequence continues at coordinate 34,175 of JAXQQM020066105.1, read as the reverse complement.
AGAGGAAAAATGCTTTATGTACTTAGCACAATTAGATGAGACTCGGCACACCACTGCATTAGCTATCGAAGCTCATAAGAAACGTGTGAAAGCTTAGTATGATCAAAGTGTTAACCCTCGTATTTTTTCATAAGGTGACCTAGTCTTAGTATACGATCAAGCTAATGATAAGCTAGGAACTGTAAAATTTGAACCGATGTGGCATGTTCCCTACATTGTCAAGCGTGTGCTTGCAAAAAGAGCCTATGAATTGACTGATTATGATGGGGTCTCTTTAGATAAGCCCAAAAATCATATTTATCTTAAGAGATATTCTTCTTGAATTTCATGTGAAGATATCTTTTGTACAATAGTTACTTTTTAGATAGTCTTCTTTAGATTAGATAAGTGTGCCTAGATTAGTTTTGTTGTTACTACTATCTCTGCTTATCTTGATTACTCTTGATATTGCAGATGTCGACATCCCTTCAAACATAGAATTGTTTTGCTGATGGTGCCTATTATAGTTCACAAAATATCTCTTCCGCAGCTTGGTTTATCTATTCACCCACCAATGAGTTAGTTTCTATTCATGGGGTATGCCTTGGTCAAACAATGAACAATATTGCAGAATATAGTGCAGTCATTGAGCTATTATCTGATGCCATTTCATTTGGTATTCGATGTTTAATCATTAGGTTGGATTAAGGACTCATTGTATTACATTTAAATAGGGTATATGAAATTAAAAATCCAGTGTTATTGCTATTATTTTTAAAGGTTCATCTCTTGGAATGACAATTTTATTATATCAAATATCAACATATTTCAAGAATTTAAACACATTGGCTAATGCATTAGCTAACCCTGTTCTAAATAGACATTTGAAACATTAACAAAGTATACCAAAACAAAATTTAATCCATGTTGAACAAGATACTCAGAGAAAGTAGAAATATCATTAGCATAGATAGGTTTGTTTTCAAAAAATATTACATCGTATATGATCATAGCTTCAAACACTTTATGATCTAATGGATACTGATACAAAAAAATAAATTGATCCACAATGATCATCCATTATCTGTGATGATGATCACGGTAATAGACTATGGCACGTGCCACCTTGTGCAGAAATCTCCTAAATGGTCCTGGAAAACTTGTCACATGTCTCTGAAGCCTAAGAGGAATATCATTTGTTCTTGTCTTATGAATGTCTATGGTTAACCTCTCTAGGTTGTGTTCCATATCTGCTAGGATCTCTGTTGCCTGATCCTGTGGAGGTGCTATAGGCTGTGCTTGCCACCTATCAAAGTGGCGGAGTGTAGCTGGTCATCGTGGATTGACATCTACATTTAAATATTTTTGTCAGTATTGGACGTAAAAAAAACAAAAAAAAATTAGATTAAAAACATAAAAATGATTCGCTTACCTGACTCATCCCACTGTACCCTTAGAGGCAAGGACATCTCAGGATCACCTTTGAATCCATTCCTGCATAGGGGAAGTCTTTGATGGTGAAGACTTGGTTCCTTAGCCACATAAAGTAAGCCAGAGTAAATTGAACCACTAAACTGCCAACGCCACCATGGCGAGACATTAATGGCACTCACCATACCATCTAAGGTTCCTGAGGTTCCTCACGATCTACTGGAATCAGCTGAGGAGCGAGAAGCGAGATTCTCTCTAAATAAAATGAAATGAGAATGGCGCCATACCCGAAGTTTTTCAACTTTGTGTTCTTTGCTCTAGTTAATTATCCTTTCATGTTGGCCAATACTCCTTCGCACCAGTTAAATATGGTCCCTCGGAGACACTCTACTACGATCTGCATTTGTGAGTTAGTGGCTATATGTGGAGCTGCACTCCCACACAATTTGGTTATTGTAAATGCAATCACTTTGAGATCTAATCGTAAGATAGTTTTAATATCTATGCGATTATCCTTTAAGTCTACCTCATCACTGTAATACTGTTGTTTGTAGCTGGCGACGGGAAGACCTCCATGTCTAGCTCCAAATAAGGATATGCTTCCTCCTCTCCAGGACAATCCAGTAAGGAAATATATGTCCTCTAGCTCAATTTAGAGCCAATGGTCACCAATGATGAAGCATTGGTCTTGAACTTCCCATGCATTTACTAGCCATGTCATCAAATCTACTTGTGCTTTCATACCTTGGATAGCCCAGAACTTATATAAACCACAATTCTGCAGTGCACATATTGCTGTAACATCTTCCATGGCTTCATTGTCTATAAGCTCATGTTCACATTCTCGCCACTCCAACATGGTGGAACAACCTATAAATCAACCCATTTGAAAGTTAGAAACCATTTGGATGCAAAACTTGAACCATTTTTAAGAGACATTTTGAATTTTGAAACGTTCACGGCGCCCCCGCAGTTTTTGTGAGGAGACAGTGCAGGTGTCTGCACGCGCTCCACACAAAAACCGCAGCAGCTCAATATTTTTGTATTTAAAAAATTATCGGGGTCCGCAGTTATCGCATGCATGACCTACAGACCCCTGAGAGGGGATTTTTAAACACAAAATCCTCCTAAGAAATGAAATTAAGACTTAAAAAGAAAAATGAAATGGATAGAAATAAAGATTAAGATGATGTGGATTACCTAGTTCTGACGATTAAAGGAATGGATGGTTGGTTCTCCTGATATTTTCTCCTGAAATTTTTAGCCAAAATCTCTTAATACACTGCTCTGAACACAAAAGATGAAAATGATTTTGTTTTAAATCCCTTTTATAGTTTTTAAATGAATAAAATATTTTATTTTATTTATTTTTCACTTTAAAAGGTCATTTTTAAAATATTTTTACTTCTTGGAAATAGGTATATGTAATCTTTTGAGTTTTTGTGCAGGATACAGGATTTTTTGGTGAAAAGAATTATTTTGAAACTGAGTATACTTTTATCACTTTTTCGGGCTCTGTAAAATTACGAAAAAGTGAAACCTAGAGTTCTCTTTTAAGCCCTTTTCAGACTCTCTAAATATGAAAATATCATCGAGTACTTGACTATTCGAACTCGTTAAAGTGAATGAAAAGGTGTCCCTTCAGTATAAGTTTACCCCTTTTCCAGACTGAAATGGACTAATTACGAAAAAGGTATACGTTGACTAATCATGGTCAATAGAGTTTTCTCCTGTATTATTTTATCATTTTTCAGGCTTGAGAGACTAAATTTATGAAAAAGAACAACCACAGAGTTTAGTTATGTTTTTCTTTTGACTCCCTAAAACTGAAAAACACCAAGTTTCTCCTATACTGGACTCGTTAAAATTTAATAGTAAAGGACCTTTCGATTACAAACAGGACCGAACCACTCCTTCTTAGGGTTTGATTTTAATACTAAGATGGACTCATCCAAAGGATGAACTTATACAAACAATCAAATGTTATCATCCTTAAGCTTGTCAAAAATAAAGAGATACTTTCCAGTAATGGAGGGGGGAAAAAGAATCCAGTTGTCAACCTTGTTTAGAAAGCAGCATACCACTCTTGAACATGACACTTTGTCACACTTATACCTGGGTTGGGAAATCCTTTGTCTAAAATTTAATCAAACCACATTGAAAGCATTCAAATGGTTTCTGGGTATTAGATTTAGGTCAAATGCTGCCAAGCCATGTATAGTGTCATTATGTGTTGAAGAGAAAGTTCAAATAAATCATTCATTGCAAACATTTGTCTCCATTCATGTTGACCATCCCTGAGTCAGTCCTTGCAAAAATTTATTCAAAACTTGATCTAATGGTTTCGTGTCGTGGGCGTTCCTACGACTGATCACTTTCTATCAACATCAGCTCATCATCTATAAATTTGAACTAGAATCCTATCAGTACCTTGGGATCTGCATGCCCAAATAACAATTTTCTCACCTTCAATGATAGGTTGCATCATTGACCTTCGATCGAATGATTCTATGAGTGTTCGACGACAAATCATTCATTCACACTTCATAGATTGTACTAGAGTACTTTGAGAGCCATTGTCATTATTGGTGGTTTCTCTCACACTTGTTAAAAGTTGACATCATTGACTGGTAATCAAGCGGTTTCTACCATGTTCGACTCCAACACAATCAATCACATGGATAGATTCATACTAGTTCGAGAAGCATAAATAAAGACCCTGGATTTAGTTTCCACCATCCAGTATGAAAGTAGTTTTATTATTCATGATACAGTAGAATACTCATGACAGATCATTGTGCCCATACTGTGTCTACTTTTGATGTAATATTGAAATCATATATGTACCAGAAAATTTATTTAGTTTTGATCTGAATATGGAAATTCCTACCTCAGCGATGATATAGGGAAATCTGTTACACATTATTTTTTCACCATGACATTTGACTGTCTGTATAGGTCTATCACCACCTATATCATTCTCCCTTAGAAGTTGAAAACCTAATGTTCCTAAATCAAGTCTTGGAATTGCAGAAAAGCTCTTTAAAACCTTTAAAATTCTACCTCCGCAAATTTTATAGCCTTTTCCTGCAGGTCCGCCAATACTTGGTCTATAAACCGTGGCAACTCCCATAGGTTCTACTACTAAAACCTGCATACCCCTATAAAAAGTCGAATAAAAGAAAAAATAAATTCTAGAAGCCTAGCTGGTCGAACATTCTCCCAACTAGAAGCTTCTAGAGGCGCAATTAGTTGAGCTTTATCCCTGCACTCATGGAGTTTATCCCTTGATCCATGGAAATCAAATCCCTTCATGATAGGAATCCATCCCCCTCTTCATGGAACTGTAACTATCTCTTTTCCCTATAAATTGAGCTCAAGTTTCAGTCTCAAGGGTAGATGGTAGATGCTAAGATTGTAAATGAGTTGTTGAAGAAATTCCCAAGAGTGCATACTTACTACACTAGTTATTGTTAACATGAGAATGGTCACACCTTTATGTCCATAACTCCATGTTGGTATTTAGAGAGGAAGGATTTTCAAATTGAAGGAAGAATGATTGTTCAAGACCCCAGGAGAAATCTGTATGACATCAAGGCATCAGGTTGTAAGATTAATCTTTTCATTCAAGATAATACATATCGATCTCTTTTTCTCATTGATTTGTTCTTATGCTTATTAAATAACATCAATACTTAGACTCCTTGATCACTAAGTTGGGTTAGCTTTTCTTGATTATTGTATGTTGTAGATACTTTGATTCTTTTTTCTTGTTTATGATTGTAGGTTCTACTTATTGAAGAAGCCTCTTTGGAGCGACTAGATAAAATACTGCATCAAACGTTGGATTTCAAGGTAGGGGCATGCCCTCTTTACTTTCTTATAATAATTTTGAAATTCAATTAATATAGAGAAAAGGGTTTCCAAATGGATGTTTGTTTCTAGCTATTCATTGAATACTAGGGAGATCACTCTTGTTAGCAAGAGGGATTAATCTGTATAACACCAGAGAATTTCGAGAGGGGATTTTGCTTCAGATACAATGACTCAAGTCCTTTATTTCTTCTACAATATCATTGAGTTCAAAAATGATTCGATCCTTCTTCTCCCGTTCTCAATATCTAACCTGACTCTTAAGATCATCCAAAATATTCATGATATGTTCCATAGCTAAAATCCCATTTGTACATTCAATGGACCTTCATGTCTTAGTCACTAGTTTATTTAATTTTTCATCCTCCAACTAGGTTCGATTAAATTTAAATGGGATGCCTCTTTTTTTCTTTTTCAATTCTCCACTGTAGAATAATAGGGAAATAATTAGATATATATTATTGTATAACCATGGACCGGATGTGAGAATTCCATATCACTGTCAACTTAATTGTGAGGGGAGGGCAATGTGGGAGGTTCCCCAGGAGATAAGTGGACACCATGGGAAGAAGTTGGATGGGATGAGCCAGGTAAAGTTAGCGGACTAGAAATAATAGGAGCTAGAGATAGAACAAGTGGTTCATGCCAGTCTTGTATAGGAGTAGGCAAATGAGGTTGGTGCAGAGTGGAGATAGTCATTTCCAAGAGATGGGAAATCAGGAGGTTAGAGGGGGAAGAGACAGTCGAAACCTCCTGAGATATGTGAGGATATTTTGAGGAAGGATGTGAAAAATATTCAACACAATATTCATAATCATCCTGAGTCCTATATGTACCTTCATCAGATCCTGGATCTTGTTAGGTCCCTATATTACTAGTGTAGTTCCTTATTGTTGTTAGTGTAGCTCCCTTAACTTTATTGCTATACCCCTGTAGCCCCAATATTGTTATTATTGTGCCCCATAAAAATCCACTTGCTATTGTTGTTCCCTTACATTATTATTGGTAGGTCAACTAGGATTATATTGTGATCCCATGGACTCCTATATATAGAAAGGAGATTTTTTCATTTTTATCATCTAATAATTGTTCATTCATGTAATGTAAAGGAGGTTTCATTATTGGTTTCTAAAATTCCCCCTAAAAATAATTCAACACCCATTAATCCCTCATAAGGCTTTACTATGACTCATGAGGAGCAATAAGTGCAACATGATATATCAAAATTACAAGAGCAATTGCAACAACTTTCGTTCTCGCAAAAAGCAACAAAAAATGAAATGGAAGTTATGAAGAAAGGCGTGGAAGTTAATATGGATGGTTTAAAGAATATGATGGGATACATGGCAGAAAAAATGAAAGACAACATGTAAGACATGAAGAATGATCTAAAAGCAGACATGGAAGGTTTGAAGGAAGGTTTGAAAAAGTTGATACAAGAAATTATTCGTAATGACAAAAAGATATTAGAGGAAATTCATGATGAGAAAAGATAAATGTTAATTGTGATTTCATAAACTCTAACGTTGGATTGAAGACCCACCATATTCCAAATATCGATATGAGGAAGTTTGATGGCAAGTATCCCATAACATGGATACTACATATGGAGCAATAATTTGATCTCAATAATGTGCAAAACACACAAAAGGTATGCATTGCAGCTTTATATTTAAAACAAAATGAATTTGTATGGTATTGATGGATTTTCTCCCGTAAAAAAATTGTCACTTGGTCAATTTTTATGTAGGAAATGATAGAACATTATAAGGATACAAAGAGGAACACCTTATTTAGCCAATTGATAAATTTAAAACAAAAGGGTTCAGCGGTGGAGCACATTGAGGACTTCCAAAAATTGAATATAAGGGTAGATGATATTCTAGAGGAACACATGATTGATGCCTTCATAGGGACTTAAAAGGATAACATCTAACATGAGGTTCAAATTTGCGAGCCTGATTCATTGGAGAAGTCATTCAGGTTGACAAGAAAATTTGAATGTAAAATTATGGCGACAAGGAAGCCTCCCACTCACATCTATAAAGATGGAAGTTTTGCTACTCCTAGAATTCCACAACCTAAAAGGTGTACACCACAACAATTGGAATAAAAAAGAGCCTTCTAATTTCCCCCCTGCATAATCGACCTCAAAAAGTGTCTAGGCCAATCACTTATCTCTTGCACCCAAAAGTCTCAAATCCATGTACAAAAAACAACCAATAGCATTCCCAATATCAACCAGCACCTTCCGCATCCATGACTTAAGTGGTAGAACTGGCAACTTAACCCATGCAAGTCGATTATTCGAGGTATTAGAAAAACTTTTTAATTACAAATACTATTTTTTTTAGCAATAAGTAACTTCTACCCTGAACCCACAGAATCCCCAGTACTTTCTTTTCATCCATCTGGTGTAAAAAATGAAAACTAAATCAGTGATTCATGAGGTAGCTCACATTCATGGTATAACAGAATATTGTATTCCACTGAACGAGAACCCATGCCTCCATGTAAATATCGTTACTAGCAAAAAAGTTCCAACGACCCACTAGAGCTCTATTATTCTGACTCTATAATTTATCCCATAGAACTTCATGACTGAAACAGAGAATTCTTGGCTCTTCAATGCACTTTACCTGTCAATAAACATGTCTTCGATGGCAAGGTTGGCGAGTCTACATTGACCGTTGATTGAGTGTGTATTCTTTCTACATCGCATCAAATCATTCTAGTCTCACATCTAAAGGAGCCTTTTCCATGTCATTGCTCCGATGTAACCTCAAATCACGTGACCAATCAACCCATGTCCTCTTTGCATCTAAGGTAGCACGTAAAAAATGTTCCTGTATAGAAAATTCAACATCCAAGGTAGTAATCAATGTATTGACCCACATGCACCACACCAATACCCAAAAAAAGGATGAGGTATCCTCAATATATCATTATACAAGGCCAACCTTTAATAGGACCATAAAATAAACCAACATAAGGAAATTTAAGACTAAGAAGGGAAATATTCTCCCCTATGCGACATTTAAATGTTTTCCGATATCAGGTACAAGTGTTTGCGATCAGACAAACATAATTTATATAAAATACCCATGACACAGTGTATTAGAGAAGGTATTGCTAACACGTTGAGTATGCTAGCCAAGCAATTAATGTCTAAAGAATATAATAAATAGAAGTGGTGGACAGAAGAAAATAAAACATTTAATAGAAGTTCATGATCCCAGACATGTGTGCCTACCAATACACCATCCAAAATGTAGTGATAGCATGATAGTAGGAGTTAATACCACACCAAACCTTGTTTAGAGTAATCAGTAGGTAATTTAAAAGAAGATCTGCCAACTTGCAAACAAAAAGCTCCACTCCATCGCGCCACTAGCACTATCCAAGAGGCGCCCCCAACCCAAAAGAAGAGAATTTAAACATTGCAATTTCATGCACCAACCAACCACAATTACACCACCCAAACTCCATGAGTACCATCCAGGCACTACCCCCAACACTATACCAAGAACATTACACACCAAATAGGCACCATTTGAAGAGAATCTAGAGGATGGGAGAGGCCAAGAAAATAATATGTGTTCCTATGAAGACTTGAAAAACAACATGAATGCAGGAACAAACCATCTAAGAACCACCTCAAAAACACCCCAACAGCACGAGGACAACGTTAGTATATTAGATAAAATGGAAAGGAACTTCATAAAACAAATGAATAATATTTTATATTATATTAGAATTTCCATGAAAGCAAAGAGCTACTCTACTATTTCATTTCAATAATCGATACAAGATAAAATAGAAAGCACACAGACAATATTTAACACACTTGATTTTTCCATCTCGACCCTAGAAAAACTCCACAGTGGGGAAAACCAATGTTGAATGGAGTACTCTATTTTCTTCTTAAATGAATTTGTACAATAGAGAAATGTTAAATTATCTCCCTTATTTTGTTTGCTAAAGACTTAGTGATAATACAAGAATATCAGGGTATCCACACAGTGATCAACTCATACTGATACTTAGTCTCCATATGTATGCTTGTATTTTGTGTCAATACCACATAATATGGGCCTGTGTATGCTTGTATTTTGTGTCAATACCACATAATATGGGCCTGATGATAACATAAATTCTCCTTAAAACCTAAACCTTAATCTATGATTCGAAGTCTCCTATTTATGCAGTGATGTAGCCACCTATAATTCATTGTCAGACTGAGGGATTTTTGGGTCTATTTACCCAAAAAAATAACTTAGTTTTCTCCTAAAGTATAGACCAAAAATCAACCTAAACTTTGTCACAAAACTCAAGATGAAAGAAGGTTTAATACATAGCAAAAAATCTAGCTACAAATTCAAGTTGAATACTAGTGCACACTCAAACTAACTATTGGTGTGAAATTCCTAGAAGCTCATGCCATAGATACCTATATACCTACATAGATACAAAAAAAAACCAATAGCATTCCCAATATCAACTAGCACCTTCCGCATCCATGACTTAAGTGGTAGAACTGGCAACTTAACCCATGCAAGTCGATTATTCGAGGTATTAGAAAAACTTTTTAATTACAAATACTATTTTTTTTAGCAATAAGTAACTTCTACCCTGAACCCACAGAATCCCCAGTACTTTCTTTTCATCCATCTGGTGTAAAAAATGAAAACTAAATCAGTGATTCATGAGGTAGCTCACGTTCATGGTATAACAGAATATTGTATTCCACTGAACGAGAACCCATGCCTCCATGTAAATATCGTTACTAGCAAAAAAGTTCCAACGACCCACTAGAGCTCTATTATTCTGACTCTATAATTTATCCCATAGAACTTCATGACTGAAACAGAGAATTCTTGGCTCCTCAATGCACTTTACCTGTCAATAAACATGTCTTCGATGGCAAGGTTGGCGAGTCTACATTGACCGTTGATTGAGTGTGTATTCTTTCTACATCGCATCAAATCATTCTAGTCTCACATCTAAAGGAGCCTTTTCCATGTCATTGCTCCGATGTAACCTCAAATCACGTGACCAATCAACCCATGTCCTCTTTGCATCCAAGGTAGCACGTAAAAAATGTTCCTGTATAGAAAATTCAACATCCAAGGTAGTAATCAATGTATTGGCGCACATGCACCACACCAATACCCAAAAAAAGGATGAGGTATCCCCAATATATCATTATACAAGGCCAACCTTTAATAGGACCATAAAATAAACCAACATAAGGAAATTTAAGACTAAGAAGGGAAAGATTCTCCCCTATGTGACATTTAAATGTTTTCCGATATCAGGTACAAGTGTTTGCGATCAGACAAACATAATTTATATAAAATACCCATGACACAGTGTATTAGAGAAGGTATTGCTAACACGTTGAGTATGCTAGCCAAGAAATTAATGTCTAAAGAATATAATAAATAGAAGTGGTGCACAGAAGAAAATAAAACATTTAATAGAAGTTCATGATCCCAGACATGTGTGCCTACCAATACACCATCCAAAATGTAGTGATAGCATGATAGTAGGAGTTAATACCACACCAAACCCTATTTAGAGTAATCAGTAGGTAATTTAAAAGAAGATCTGCCAACTTGCAAACAAAAAGCTCCACTCCATCGCGCCACTAGCACTATCCAAGAGGCACCCCCAACCCAAAAGAAGAGAATTTAAACATTGCAATTTCATGCACCAACGAACCACAATTACACCACCCAAACTCCATGAGTACCATCCAAGCTCTACCCCCAACACTATACCAAGAACATTCCACACCAAATAGGCACCATTTGAAGAGAATCTAGAGGATGGGAGAGGCCAAGAAAATAATATGTGTTCCTATGAAGACTTGAAAAACAACATGAATGCAGGAACAAACCATCTGAGAACCACCTCAAAAACACCCCAACAGCACGAGGACAACGTTAGTATATTAGATAAAATGGAAAGGACCTTCATAAAACAAATGAATAATATTTTATATTATATTAGAATTTCCATGAAAGCAAAGAGCTACTCTACTATTTCATTTCAATAATCGATACAAGATAAAATAGAAAGCACACAGACAATATTTAACACACTTGATTTTTCCATCTCGACCCTAGAAAAACTCCACAGTGGGGAAAACCAATGTTGAATGGAGTACTCTATTTTCTTCTTAAATGAATTTGTACAATAGAGAAATGTTAAATTATCTCCCTTATTTTGTTTGCTAAAGACTTAGTGATAATACAAGAATATCAGGGTATCCACACAGTGATCAACTCATACTGATACTTAGTCTCCATATGTATGCTTGTATTTTGTGTCAATACCACATAATATGGGCCTGTGTATGCTTGTATTTTGTGTCAATACCACATAATATGGGCCTGATGATAACATAAATTCTCCTTAAAACCTAAACCTTAATCTATGATTCGAAGTCTCCTATTTATGCAGTGATGTAGCCACCTATAATTCATTGTCAGACTGAGGGATTTTTGGGTCTATTTACCCAAAAAAATAACTTAGTTTTCTCCTAAAGTATAGACCAAAAATCAACCTAAACTTTGTCACAAAACTCAAGATGAAAGAAGGTTTAATACATAGCAAAAAATCTAGCTACAAATTCAAGTTGAATACTAGTGCACACTCAAACTAACTATTGGTGTGAAATTCCTAGAAGCTCATGCCATAGATACCTATTGGAAGTTCAAGATAGGAAACTCTCTAGAAATTTAAAGTCTCATTTCACAATTTAACAATTCTACCTCCCTTCAAGTTGCTCACTTCTCTTCTCAATGCTCCCATGAGAATAATGAATGAGCTCAATCTCCTTTTTCTTCCCTTTTGTCTTATCAATAAGATTATAACCATAATCCTTAGATACAATGGCTAAGATTAATTCTCATCTCATTAAATCAAGGGTGGAGATCATGTCCTCTTGACCTTATTTTTAATGTGTTCCCCCTTTTTATTAACAAGCCTCCCTAGTAATTTAATGTTTTAGTACCATGGTCATTTTTTCTTCATAAAGTCACTTTTAGAATATAAAAGTCACTTTAATAATATAAAGTGTACTTTAGTAAAATTCACATAAAGTGACTTTTTTTTTGTAAGATGGATAAGACTATATCTTCATCATCATGTCCAAATACAATACCTCAATTGGGGTGGGGAATTGAATTGATGAATTCACATGAAGGAGTGCCTTAACATCACACCCGATCATCCTCTATCGAAGACCCCATGTACACATGTGACTTTAATAAGTTAAAGTACCTAGTGAAACTCCACATAAAAAGTACTTTAGCTCCCTTAATATTAATAAAATCATAATATCATTAAAAAAAAAAATATGATTAATCTATATCCCTAGACCAAAAGGATAAATGCCTAGGAAACACATCCTTGATACCATTTTCAACACTCCCTCTTACTGAGGAAGGTGTTTCTCACTACTCCCATCCTGTATCTATAGAACATGCTTTCCCCTTGGCAATGACTTGGTGAGAAGGTCTACTACTTGTGCATAAGTGGATATATACTAAAGCTTCACAACCCCCCTATGAACCCAGTCTCTAATGAAGTGGTATTTGATATCAATGTGCTTTGACTAGTCATGAAATACATGAGTTTAATACACTTACAGTTATCACAATATATCATAGCTGGTACAGCCTCTAACCAAATAAACCAAAATTTAAATTTCAAATATATATTGACAGAAAATTTTATAAAATTAGGACAAAATTACAATTGTTTCTTAAAACACAAATTCTTATCATTCTTATTTTCAAAATTTTGGATTATTAACATATTTTAGGATAATATGATGTACATTAGCTAGTGTACATTGTTACAGAAAACAATAAATCAAGACAAGATAACACACATGAAATGTTGGAGACAAAGCCTATAATTGAAAGTCACATTGAATTGAAATAATATCCTAAGTTATAACTACATGAAAACATTATAACATGATGACAAGTATTTCCTTTCATTATAACCCAAAAACCATTAAAAAATGAATTTTAAAATACAATAAAATAAATATTGAGCAAGGAAAGCTAATAAACAAATATCTAAATAATTAAAAGATCTTTCAAAGATAAACATTAGCAACAATGGATCAAAATAAAAATAAGGTTCATTGTAACAATAATAAACTGAAAAATAGCCAATATAAAGAATCTAAACACAAAAATCATTAAACAAAAAATATTAACATAGATTAAAAATACAACTTAATATATTTGAATTCAAAATTCTAATTGGATTGGGTAGGGGAACAAACAAATGCATAACTATTATCTTTAAAGCTCCTTCCTTAGTGGGCTCTGGAACATCATTGTCATGTTTTTGGAGATTCAATGAATGTTGTTAACTAGTTAAATGCACACAACTAAAACATGATTTTCATAACACTTGTTGCTGGCATATTTATAAAGAAAAGAACAATGAAGCATGCCTTCTATCTAAAGAAGACACTATTATCTTTAAAGCTCTCTTTGGATTGGGTAGGGGAACAAACAAATGCATAACTATTATCTTTAAAGCTCCTTCTTTGGTGGGCTCTCGAACATCATTATCACTCACTATAGGTTTTTGGTTTTTGGTTAAATGCTACACAACTAAAAAATAATTTTAATAATATTTGTCGTTGCCATATTTATAGAGAAAAGAACAATGAAGCATGCCTTCTATCTAAATAATCTTCTAGAAACTTGACAGGTCAGAGTATATAAATGGCTATGACAGTAACCTTTCACTGATGGATAAACACACTGCACTTTTTTTTGACACACCCTCAACATAGTGACAACAAAAATATTCCATGTGTTTTTTTGACAACTAGGCTTATAATATCTTTATCTATTTTTATTTTTTTTTATCTTGATAAACAGTCTAATATAATAATTATCTTAATAAAGATGATACAATTTTTTCCAAAATAAAATAAAAGAATAACTAATATATACATTCTAGACACATGGCAGGTCACAAAGTATATAGATGGTTATGTCCATGAGTGCTTGCACTAAACTTTTAGTGAGAAACTCTCAGTGACAACAACATAGTATTACATGTGCTTTTTTGACAATTGTTATGATAACTTTATCTATTTCTAAAGTATTTTTATCATTTTATCTAGATGTCTTAGATACTATATATGGACATCGTCATGGTCTTAGATACTATGATGTAATTATCTTGATAAAGAGTCTCATATGAGGACTAGACAAAACACCTAGATTTTAGTTCTGTTTTTTTGGAACAACTATGGAATACACTTATACATCCATAGTATGTAATTTTTTCCAATATATAATAATGTTACAATCTTAAAAAAAAAAAAAAAAAACGGGCACCGGCCAATAAACACTTCACAATCCAATGCTGTCACTCTCCCGGTCGACTAGCTATTAGAAAGGTACAGTATAGCATGTTACGTATAGAATATGTTTCCATCCGATTATTTGGACGGTAGAAAGCATGGTTTACCGGATAGTTCTCTTCTCTGGGAGGGCCATGAATTGTTCGAGCATCCCTCCTTCCGAGCATCAATCGGCAGGGCGAAAGAGGTACCCGAACTTCGTCTTGTGGCAACAGTTGGTATTTTTATCAACTGGTATTCCATTTTGCAAATAGGGAGACCTCGTCCTTGGGAGAAATCATTATTAATAAAAGTGGGACTTATGTCACCAAAAACAGAGACTAAAGCTAATGTCAGGTTCAAAGACTAGATAGTTTTTAGTTCCGTTTTTTTAAAACTATGGAGTAAACTTATACATCCAAAGTATGTAATTTTTAAACATGTAATAATCTAAATAACTCGGAATAATCTAAATAAAAATTGAAAAACAGTTGTCAAACAAAAATCAATAATAAAGGTTGGAAGATCATGTACAGAATATCGGATGAATAATCTAAATAAAAAAACAAGTGTAAAACAAAAATCAATAGTAAGATTTGGAAGATAATGTACACAGAATATAGGATAAATTCGCGTGCTTGTAATTGTTTGCAATGCGTGTATGTATAAAAAATAAATGTGACTACCGGAATAAGACTTTATTTAAACATAATTGCAGAGCACTAAAAAGGATCGTGTCTACATTTAAAACTATATTATTTGATACAGACATGATATATTAACTACTTTGAGACTGAGAGTTCTCAACCACCTGTTGCTTGAAATCTAAAATTCAATGATAGCGCGCGCCTCAGTGCCTGCCTGTGCTGCTGATTAGGAGTTCGCAAACAATGTAGTCCCTGTTGATCAACAAAATTTAAACGATAATAGTATCTTCAATTCATGAGTAAATCTGTTACAGACATCGACATGGTATTAGTGACGGTATTATATCAAAGAAATCAATAGAAGACTTGCCTTTATCTGTAGAACAACCTTCCATGGTAGTAATAATAACGGTCCACCATTGTGACTGCAACGGTAGTTTCTGTTATTGTGCCTGCAATAATAGTTAGTTTTCTGACATAGTGCCTGCAATAACAGTTAGTTTTCTGACATAGTGCCTGCAATAATAAAATTTATTTTTCCAACATACAGAAAATAAACATAATAAGCTCATGAGTCATATGGTAGTACTCTAAACAGAAAGAACATCTATTTTTTCAACTTATTTGGAATAAGCATTTAAAAAAGCTGTGGTGCATTCCTCACACCTTATTAAGAAAAAAACATTTTCAAAAACTGAGGTGCATTCCTGACACCTCTATTTAGCAAATATTATTTGAAAATAAAATAAATCACAAGATACAATAGATTTATCATGCTCTTCATGGAAAAATATTTCGGAAAAAACATGAAAAAATCACCCTCAAAAGAGATGGGTGCTGAAAAACGTAGCAACAACAGGATTGAGTTCACAATTTCTACAATGCTCTATAGACCCTTTCACTTCTTTTTGTCCTCCTCGGCTACTGTCAATCTGTCGAGCTCCTGTGAGGCAGACTTTATTGCAAGGAGAATCATCTTCTTCACGTCTAACTTGTCTTCTTTGGCCCTGTGACCCTTGGGCAGCAAGCGGAACTCTTCAGTCAACTGAATACATTGCTCTAAATTCTCAGGTGATACAAAATCCATGGCAACTTTAATACATGACTTGAGGTTTCGAACTTGATGAGGACACCCAGCTGGAATAAAGACTGCCTCGCCAAGATTTTGTTCAAATGTCCACGCCTCTACTCCACATTCTTCTTTCAGCTTCCCCTTATGATACTCATTCAGGTAAATAGTCTGATCATGAATTGGGTGCTCAACCTGTTCAAGATGCTTATTTTCTAGGTGCCTGAATTCTCCCTTGTGTTTCATCAAATAATCTTGTAACTTGGGTATATCCTCTCTCCGAAAAATATCCCAAAGAGCACCTCCAAATTCAGAGTCTTTGTTTTCAATCCTCCCTGAACTCTCTGGCAGCCCATCACTTCTTCTGTATTTTTCTCTCAACTTATATATCACTTTTTGTTGGGAATCTGTGAATGTGACTTCGGCTGTGTGCATTATAATATTGACCGCATCGGCCACATCCAAGTGCAACTTAGTGACTGAATCCCCTCTAATAAGCTCTTCCCTGTTGCCATAGGCTATGTAAGTTTTGGGACCCAAATCAGGTTTCAAGGAGTGTTTTGGAAGCCTTGTGGCAAGATTTAGAATCCCAGATATTGGATGGGTGTACTCCTTGAAAGGTAAGCTCCTGATAAATCCAGCACAATGACTTGGTAAACGCTCCTCGAATGAATTTGCTGGAGGCCAATCCTTCAACTTGTACAACTGGGGCCAACCATCGCGGTGGTATTTTCCCTTTACATAAAACTTAAAAAAATTAGCTATCTTGATCTCATTCCACTTCCAATCCATGCAATCAAGGACATTTACATTGCGTGTCTCCTCTGTAATTTCTTCACTGGTATCCTTTGATTTCTTGGCTCTGCTATGCTTTGAATCCTTCTTTGTGGTATCCCTGAAAGCCCGCCACATGACCGTTGGCTCCCAACTCAGCGCAGTAGTATCCAAAACATTTCTGACAAGTACAGGCTCACCTCTTCCCCAGTGTTTCTGAAAATGTTCAAGTAGAGGTTGATTTTCACGAGTCTCAGCCTCGACATCTTGAACAGTTGGACAATACAAATAGTTGTCCCTGCCATCCAGCCTATTAGCAGCCTTTCTTAGCTTATCAGAATGCTCAAAATTAGGCTTGAAGCACAGAGAACATGGCTGCAAATTTCTTGATGCCATTGGAATCTCACAATCCCCTGATACTCTTTCTGCTATTTTCTGTATGTTTGCAACCCAATTTTGCCCAAGTTTGTTGCACTTTAATTTTAACAATTTCTTTGGACAACTTGGACATGGGATTGAACGATCAGCATTAACTTTAAAATTAGACAATGATAGTACTCCAGAATCCAACTGATCTCTACTTTTAGAATCTTCAAAAAATGACAGCTTTGTTGAATAACCTCCAGGTGCTTTCCCTTCCCTAACCTCATGACAGCAAGAAAGGCAAAGATCACACCCACAATCATCGCAGTTTCTGTAGAAACTTACGATAGATGTATTGCAGTTGTCACAAAAATGACGCTCTCCTAGTGGGTCAAAATCAGACTCTGGAATCTCCAGGTCTTTTGCAGGTTTTTTCTGAATTTCAGCCTCAACCTCCAGTTCCAGCTTTTGCTCATTATGAATCTTATCGACAACATAGAGGCCACTACAAATCACTTTCTGGCAGAAACGGACCCTATCATGTACACTCAACTCCGGCACTTTGACCTCGCGTGTTTTGCGTAAACAGTCTTTGCAGTTACAACATCCCCTACAAGCAGCACATTTCTTGGCAAAATCTTCTTCTGTTAATTTATTGTAATATTTATTCTTGTAATATTTTTTAATGCATATAACACAGTACCGCTTTGTGCAGGTTGGACAGCTGATCACCTCGTATAGCACTTTGTTTTTATGCTGATGGCAATTCAAACCCTCTCTAGGTGCTTTCTTGTTATTCTGCTTAGCCTGATGTTCCTCTTTGATCTTTGGTTTTCGTCCTCCCTTCTTTTCACCACCCTCATTTAACAAGGACTTGGGCTTCCTGCCTGGCTTCTTGCCTTGGCCTTTAGTATCAGTACCCACTCCTAAAATCTCCTCATCAAGAACTTGTTCCTCGTGTTCCTCTTTACCTGCCATCATAAAATCTCCCGTGGTCAAAAACTCTGAACTCTGCACTGCAGGCCTATCCTGCTCCTCTTTGATTTTGGGTTTCCGTCCTCTCTTCTTTGGAGGACCCTCCTCGACCTCTTGTAACACAGTCGCGAGCCTACCCCGCTTCTTGCCCTGGCGTCTCGTATCAGAATCGACCTCCACAAGCTCCCTGACCTTGCGTCCCGTACTCTTAGCTGGGGGCCTACCACGCTTCTTGCCCTGGCATCCCGTATCCTGACCGACCTCCATCTGCATTTCAGCATCCACAAGCTGGGTATTATCCAGAAATGTCGAAACTTCAGGCTCTGCATCAGGAGAAATCTCCAATCTTGCGTTGCTTAAATTAAATGACGCCTCATTATTCTCATATGCCTTCCTGCCACACTTCCTAATCTGGATGGGTACTCCTCCAGTATCAAGACCAACTCCAATAGGCAGTCTGCTGTCACGATTCTCACTTTCTTCACGGTTAATCTCCAACCCTGCATCCTGTGGTCTCTCATTGTCTTCATGTGCCAGGGCCAGGGGATTTCTGACTCGCTTCTTAATCTGGACCTGGACAGGGTTTCCAACATCACGGTCCCGGAATTCATAAAAATCAGGAGGAGCCACCCGCGGAGTAAACTCCAACCCTTCATCTCGTAAATTTAGGGCCTCATGCCATCCAGACTCTTTATTCAAAAAATGTCGGCGGGGCACCCCAAATTCATCCTCTTCCTCTTCTTTGTCCTTTGGTTTCAACCCTCTCTTCTTCTCAAATCCCTCATCGCTGTCAAGTGCCACAGCCCAGTGTTTCCTACCCTGGACTCCGGTACCCGAATCAACCCCCAAACTCAATTTGGGGTCATATCCCTCGCTGTGCAGAAATCTCGAATCATCCGGTTGCGCAAGCCCTGCGTCGCGTAAATTTAGCGACATGGACAAATCAGGTTTTGTTTTCGAAACACGTGCGCTGGACTTTTGGGACCCAATCGCCGCCTTCTTCTTTCTAGGGTTTTCTTTATTAAATTCCTCTTCAGTCCCCTTCAGAATTTCCCTCCACTTTGACTTTGTAACCCCAGTTTTCGCTACCTCTTCGCGTTCAGGTGCTCTCTGCAGCTCACCACCCTCATCGCCCTCAGATGACAGATTCCGGAGCTTGATCGCCTGCTTCAAACCCTCGAGTCCGGTATTAGATTCGGCACGCGAAGTAGTTTTCAAACCAGATTTCGAACCCGAAGAAGTCTTCAAACCAGATTCAGAACGCAAAGTAGTATTCAAACCAGTTTCGCTAATATTGATTGGCATCCAGTCTCTAGAGACTGTGGTCGAAACCTGAGGACTGGACTCCCAAAAACCGCCAGTCGTTCTCTTTTCCACTTCATCATTAATTTCGTCGTCCATATCCCCAAATTCCATCTGGACAGACTCTGATCCCAGACTCTGATCCATCTGGAAAAAATGAGCAGACTGGCGAGCCGGAATCTCTAACGAATTTGCAGAACTCTCTTCACTCGTAATTTTACTAGCCTGCCTAAATCAAAAGGCTAGTTTTGCTCCAAGCTCAAAGCCAAAGATGTTAGCTTGAAAAATGCTATATCAAAACTCATTATAAATACCGCAAAAATGAACTGGTGCCATTATGACATTTCAATTTTGTGAGGAGATGCGACCATTGTTTTTATTTTTAAAGAGGGATGATTTTAACCATGGTCAGTTAGCCATTAAAAATAGCAATGATATATGGATTAATTTATATAAATAAATATAAAATATGGGTTCATTTATATAAATAAATATAAAACTTCCACCATGGGCTAATATATATAAATAAATAAAATGTAATAGCAATGATATATGGGTTACTTTATATAAATAAATATAAAATGGTCATTACTAACTGTTTACATTTATATTTTTTATTTTAAGCTCACGACTAAGCTAGACACTAAATTGGTGTATGAGACTTCTTTGTTTGTGGGATAAGGAATCCACCTACTAATTAATTGGTGTATGAGAACTCTTTGTTTGTGGGACAAGGAACCCACCTACTAAATTGGTGTATGAGATCCCCTTGTTTGTGGGACAAGGAACCCATCTACTAAATTGGTATATGAGACCCCCTTGCTTGTGGGACAAGGAACCCACCTCCAAGTAACCAATTTCATTGTTGCTAATTTTAAGAAGGTTTTGAACATGTAACCTCTTAGGAGGAAACACATGCCCTTGACCATTAGGGCCACTCAAGTGTAAAGATAAATTTTTATAAATAGAATATTTATTAAATTAATACATGGACAAATTTAATGTTTTTTGTTTTTTATAAATGAAAATTTTACATATAACTTTGTTATAAAATATTTTGAATTATACGTAAATTCAGCTTATTTTAAGTGTTTAGTAATAATAATTGGTTTTACTTGAGTTTTAATGGAAGGTGATAAATTCATATACCAATAATTTATGGGTTGTATTGGGTTGGACCTCTACCATTTAATTTTTTTTATAACTCACTACTAAATTATGAACTTTGCATACCCAAAAAAAAAAAAAAAAGGGGGTCTTACCCTTCTCTACAAATTAGAGAGTGAAATGGTTAGTTATATGAAAGTGGAAAGAAAAATAACTCACATTAATAAGATGTTTGATTACATGGGAAAAAATATTTTAAGGTTATTTAAAAAAATATTTTTAAAAATAAAATTTAAAATGTAGAAATGGATTATAATGAAAATTTCAATATTGAATATAATACAATCAATAAAAAATTTAATTTATCTACTAATTAAATATTTCTTATATTAAATATGTTTCTATTTCAAAAGAAATTTAAATGTAAACCCTAATATCATATAGACATGGCTAATAAAATAAGTTAATAATAATAATGGTAGTATTAAAATTTAACGCAATATATTTTAGAGCTAAACCTTAATTACTCATACATATGGACATTAAGTAAACCGGCCTAGATTCATCTTAACTCTTGATCTATCAAGTGCCAAGAGGGATCAAATCTATCAAGGTGCAAACCTCTTTTTTAAGTGCAAAACTTGAGGAAACGTTTGCACATCAAGAGATTTGATCCCTCTCGGCACTTGATAGATCCAGTATTAACATGGATCTAGGTTGGTTTCAGTCATATGTGGCCAAGGAAAATCTATAGAAGATATCATTAATTTTATCAATAATATGTAAATATATCTAATTAATCTGGTCATTTTAATTTTACATTTTCTTAGTGACATGATAAATATTGTTTACTTAGTTTACCAACTACGACACTTTTGACCTCATGGTATCTGAGAATGGCAGAAACTTTATGTGCGGTGTTTCCCTATAGAATGACATCGCCTTCCTTAAAGTACAGTTTCAGTTTCCCCACATTTTTGGTGCTTTTCCAAATGAATTTAGTCATCTCTTAGGGAACCTCGCTTTTGCATAACAGATTGAGGACCTTGACAATTCTTCTTGAACCCAACCCTGTGGAGGCCACACCATACAAAGAATCGCTCGTGATTTTATATTGGTGAAATTGTTGCAGCCTGCTCTCTGGCTCTGCAATCACCATGAAATATTTGTAAGCTTGCTTGTAGAATTCGGAGGAGGTTTCCAAGATAATCGTCCTTTCAGGGACTGGTAGCAAAAATAAAACCAAGCAGAGATTAGGGGACTGGTAGCCTGTGGAACGAGGGTCAGGGTCTCGATTTTCGCCAAAAAGTTCCCGGGCATCTATTCTGTCACGTGCGTCTCTATGCATCATCAAATTGAATGTGATAGCACTTGGAGGAATGCACACAACCCCTAAAGAGGGAAAGAAAATTCTCAATGTCTGGATAGAAATCCCTTTTAAGGCGCCCTGTCCTGCAAGCGAGTGGAAGCCATGGCCGCTTAAGACTGCCAATTTCTTACAGAGAGAAATCCAGTGGCCCTTCCATTGTCGACCCGAGCATCCTGAGATGGTTGTGCCAGAATGGTCGACACCCTCTTTCTATCATCGGGGTATAAAAGTCTGAAGCATAACCCTCAAGATCAGGGGGTGCAGGCTCTGTCAGTGCATGGTGGGAAGGCAATTGATGAATCATTTGTGGTGTTGCCAGCAACAACTACTTCAATGTATAGATACGAGAATTCTTCTGAAGGAGGCAGTCTTCCCTTTCCGAATGTTGTTGGAGATTCCAGTAGTGCATTTCACACAAACAATGCAAATAACAATCCTAATCTTTTGAAGTGGGTCTTTGATATTATATCTTTCCAAAACACAGGTTGAGCAACACTTATGCTTGGAATGCATGCGGGTTATGTATGAAAATATTGGTAGAGAGCTTGAAGACATTAATCAGCATACCAAGGCTTATGAAGCATATTTTAAACGCCTTGAAGAGGAGTCCCCCGGTGGTCTTATTGAGGCCAATGTTCTTCAAGAAAAAGGAAACGGTTATGGGTCTTTTTCATTCCCATGGATCCTCTTCAGCAGTGAGGGAGACTTCTTATTGTACCTCTAGAGTAGCTTGTGAGCTTCTAGTATACAAATGGATGCATCCTAAGTGGCCTCTCTCCTTACTATGGACAGACATAAATGGGTAATTAAAAAGGGAAATTTCTTTGATTTTTTTTACCCATTATTTTTCATATGCCTAGAAAATGAAGAGGGCACTTTTATGATGCACATATTTTGTAATGGGGGATTTGATTTCTTTTTGCCATTAGTGCATTTGAATTTTTTGGTGCAAATACATATTAAAAGGGGTTTAAAACTTTGTATTTTTTCCCTTTGTGCACGTTACTAGAACATGTAATTGATATTTTGACATCAGAAAGTTGGCATGTAACTGATGAAATGCCATGCAAAGGCCATAGTTTTCATGAAGTCATTATGGAAAGATGATTATGAAGCATTGTATAAGGCTTGTTTTAGCCACTCTTATGTGAGGGAGAGTGAGAGGCGTATTTTTACGCATTAAACCTTGTTGGATTCTTTGTAATAAAATTGAATGAGGTGATTTTCCTAAGCCATTTTTGCATGTAAACTTGACCAATGAACTCTTGGAAAGTGTTTTAAAATATGTTAACATGTATGATCAGCTACAGGTTGCAGCTTTAGGAAGATGTGGGTTTTTTCATTCTGATTCTGAAGGATTGAGGTGAAGGAATCTTGAAGGGATGTGCCTTTTCAGACATTTTCATTACAACTTTAGGAAAATGTGGACTTTGCATCCTGATTCTGAAGTATGTTGAGTGAATGAATCTTCAAGGGATGTGCCTTTTCAGGAATTTGAGTTGTAGTAGTTGCAGGTGTTAACTTTGCATCTTGATTCTGAAGTACGTTGAGTGAAGGAGTATTCAAGAGATGTGTCTTTCTAGACATTTGCGTTGTAGGGGTTGCAGGTGTTGGCTTTGCATTCCGATTCTGAATCACGTCAAGTGAAGGAGTCATGTGGAAATGTGCCTTTAAGAGACATTTGCATGCAGTTGATGATGGATTGAAGCTGATACTTTTGGAGACCAAAATTTTCTTTGTGTGGAGGTGTGATCCAAAAAGATCTTCGCACGTGAAAGAAATTTATGCCATGTTGATTTGAAGTTGGTGAAAAAGTGCTTAAGTGGGTGAAATTATGCTCATGCATTTAATTATGCATTTTATGAGCCTTTATTAAACCCACGCATTATTATTCACTTTTGATATAAATGATTAATATTTGTGAGAGAAATTTTGTCTCACATATTATTCATTTAATGTGATTATGGAAATTGGTTTTTATGTGAGAAACTACCTCACACCAATTCTTTAATTTTCCCAATTGTAGGTTGAGAGAATCAAGGGCATGGTTGAAGAATCTTTAGGTGGTTTTGAGACTTTTCCCAATTATGAGTTTAAGATAGTTGAGATCCTACTTTCATAGATCTTATTTTTGCTTCATTGTAATTAGGTGCTACAATTGTGGGTCTTGTAATTAATGCTTTTTGTTGGAGAGTGGGTGAGGGAAAACTATATATATTTCCTTATGTGAGCCATGAGAAGGGGGAGAATAAATGAGAGAATGCTTAGCTATTGAGAGCGATAGTGCTTAGCTAATGCTATGCCATAGTGCTTGAATGTAAGAGAGCTTGGAGATCTTACTTTGAAGAAGGAATATAGAATATCTCCATTCCAATTGAAGCAGATTCAAAGATGTGATGCACTAGCATATGGCTTGAAAAGTCATTGTATTTTGGTTGACTTAGGGGATCCAATGTTTCATAAGAAATTTAATTTATTAATAGGAATTTTGTATATTTTTAAATGATTTGAGTGAGGAATATGTATCTGAGACTTTAATTGTAAATATTCTCAACTATGAGAGAATATGAGAGATTTTAGGCTTGTAAAGATCTCGTAAAAATATTAGGGATTAGAAGATCCTAGAATAGGATTTAGTTGAGTTTTTGAGATCCCCAAAAGATCATTAAGAGATTTTAAGAACTAGTTGAGAAAGCTATGGAGAAGATCATGGATCTAGAATGATCCATAACTATGTAATTATTCCTATAAATGTAAGTAAGAATATGTGGGTGTGAATATAGAATATTGAAAAATGCTATATCAAAACTCATTATAAATACCGCAAAAATGAACTGGTGTCATTATGACATTTCAATTTTGTGAGGAGATGCACAGGAGATGCGACCATTGTTTTTATTTTTAAAGAGGGATGATTTTAACCATGGTCAGTTAGCCATTAAAAATAGCAATGATATATGGATTAATTTATATAAATAAATATAAAATATGGGTTCATTTATATAAATAAATATAAAACTTCCACCATGGGCTAATATATATAAATAAATAAAATGTAATAGCAATGGTATATGGGTTACTTTATATAAATAAATATAAAATGGTCATTACTAACTGTTTATATTTATATTTTTTATTTTAAGCTCACGACTAAGCTAGACACTAAATTGGTGTATGAGACTTCTTTGTTTTTGGGACAAGGAATCCGCCTACTAATTAATTGGTGTATGAGAACCCTTTGTTTGTGGGACAAGGAACCCACCTACTAAATTGATGTATGAGATCCCCTTGATTGTGGGACAAGGAACCCACCTACTAAATTGGTATATGAGACACCCTTGTTTGTGGGACAAGGAACCCACCTCCACGTAACCAATTTCATTGTTGCTAAGTTTAAGAAGGTTTTGAACATGTAACCTCTTAGGAGGAAACACATGCCCTTGGCCATTAGGGCCACTCAAGTGTAAAGACAAATTTTTATAAATAGAATATTTATTAAATTAATACATGGACAAATTTAATTTTTTTTTCTTATAAATGAAAATTTTACATATAACTTTGTTATAAAATATTTTGAATTATACATAAATTCAGCTTATTTTAAGTGTTTAGTAATAATAATTGTTTTTACTTGAGTTTTAATGGAAGGTGATAAATTCATATACCAATAATTTATGGGTTGTATTGGGTTGGACCTCTACCATTTAATTTTTTTTATAACTCACTACTAAATTATGAACCTTGCATACCTAAAAAAAAAAAAAGGTCTTACCCTTCTCTACAAATTAGAGAGTGAAATGGTTAGTTATATGAAAGTGGAAAGAAAAATAACTCACATTAATAAGATGTTTGATTACATGGGGAAAAAATATTTTAAGGTTATTTAAAAATATTTTTTAAAAAATAAAATTTAAAATGTAGAAATGGATTATAATGAAAATTTCAATATTGAATATAATACAATCAATAAACAATTTAATTTATCTACTAATTAAATATTTCTTATATTAAATATATGTTTCTATATCAAAAGAAATTTAAATGTAAACCCTAATATCATATAGACATGGCTAATAAAATAAGTTAATAATAATAATAGTAGTATTAAAATTTAACGCAATACATTTTAGAGCTAAACCTTAATTACTCATACATATGGACATTCAGTAAACCGGCCTAGATTCTTCTTAACTCTTGATCTATCAAGTGCCGAGAGGGATCAAATCTATCAAGGTGCAAACCTCTTTTTTAAGTGCAAAACTTGAGGAAACGTTTGCACATCAAGAGATTTGATCCCTCTCGGCACTTGATAGATCCAGTATTAACATGGATCTAGGTTGGTTTCAGTCATATGTGGCCAAGGAAAATCTATAGAAGATATCATTAATTTTATCAATAATATGTAAATATATCTAATTAATCTGGTCATTTTAATTTTACATTTTCTTAGTTAACTCAGTTTGGTGACATGATAAATATTGCTTATAACTTTAATGATGAAAAATGATGAAACAAAAATTTTCAATGAAAAAGTGACAATAATAGTGTTGAATGATAGAAGATTTGAATAATAAGAATGTAGTCAATTACAAATAATCTTCATGGTGATTAATCTCAAACTATTTTCTTCTACTATTCTCATTATCACCCTTGTTAATTTTGTCATGTTTTCATATTGATTATATGAAAAGGATATCTAAAATCGTAAACCATTTAAATCTTTAACTTGAGATGTTGTAATAAAAATCATACCTTGTCTCTCTTGCTTTTCAATATTAATAGGTTGAATTACTGTCACACAAAACCGATGTACATTGTCAATAAATTGTTATGCCTACACTGAAATCAATGCAAACTCTTAATCCAATCACTTTAAAATTAATGGACGTAGTCTAACTAGACTCCTTTTTCACCCTGAAAATCATGGAAATTCCAGTAAGATTTTAAGAAAATCCGGCAGGGATTTTTGTAAATCCCCGTCATAACTATCAAGTTTTAATATTTTGGGTGCCCTAAAGGTTTTTCATGGTGCTGAATCCATTTCCACCATCAAAATCATGATTCAAACATGGTTACTATAATATTTCTTGAATTGTTTTGGCCCGAATTCTGACCAATTTTGACCGTCCAGGAAATTCCTCCATCTCATTAGACAACTCCAAAATTAATGTACCATCATACATACAATTACACCAAATCAGAAATCAACATCTACATTGAAATCAATGCATCTAATGTAAGCAATAAAATAATATTAGAAAAAAACTTGTACATTAAAATCAATGCATCTAATGCAAGTAATCGAATATTATTAGAAATCAACATCTACACTCAAATCAATGCATCTAGCACAAGTAAGAAAATAGGATTAGAAACCAACATCTACACTGAAATCAATGCATTTAGTGCAAGCAATCAAATAGGATTAGAAATCACCATCTACATTGAAATCAATGCATTTAGTGCAAGCAATCAAATAGGATTAGAAATCATCTACTTTAAAATAAATGTATCTAGTGCAAGCAATAAAATAAGACTATAAAACAAATTTTACACTGAATTCAATGCATCTAATGCAAGAAATCAAAGGGGTTGTCTTTAGTGCGACTTTTTGGAATTTCCGGTGCCCGAATCCGGCAGAAAACAATGAGGTGAAATATTTATTTATGTTATTTAAACTGGTTTTTTTACTATATATATGGATTAAACACCCTAAAAGAAAACTCTAAGGCACTTGGATTGTGCAGGGTTACCCATAAAACATGTGATTTCAATGAGTTCCTGCCAGATTTTAAAGAAATTTGATTGGAAAAATCTAGTAGAAAAGTCTCCAAAAAGTGGCACTAAAGACAACTCAAAAATCAAATAGGATTAGAAATCAACATCAACACTCAAATCAATGCATCCAGTGCAAGTAAGAAAATATGATTAGAAATCAACATCTACACTGAAATCAATGCATTTAGTTCAAACAATCAAATATGATTAGAAATCACCACCTACACTGAAATCAATGCATTTAGTGCAAGAAATCAAATAAGAAGTGAAAGAAATCAAATATGATTAGAATTCAACATCTACATTGAAATAAATGAATCTAGTGCAAGCAATCAAATAGGATTAGAAATCACCATATACACTAAAATCAATGCATCTAATGCAATACATATTCTTCCCTCTCTCCCCCTCTATCTATATCTAGGATTAATCTCCAATGTTGCATCTACACATTTCTTACCTTACATTTCTTACATTACATCTACGCATGTTCCTTATACTCCAACATTTCAAATGTTTACTTACATTACATTTATCACATCACATCTACACATGTGCCCTGTACTGGGTTGTAGAGCGCCTCTTGGTGCAATTACATTTTTGACCTTACATCGACACATGTGCCTTATACTCTGACATTTCAAATGTTTAGTTAGCTTACATTTCTCACATTCCATCTACACATGTGCCCTATATTGGGATGTAGAGCGCCTCTCAGTGCAATTACATTTCTTACCTTACATTTCTCACATGACATCTACACATGTGCCCTATGATGGACCTCTCGGTGTAATTACATTTCTTACATTACATATACACATGTGCCTTATCCTCCGACATTTAAAATGTTTACTTACATTAAATTTCTTACATTACATCTACACATATGAATTATAATCCGACATTTCAAATGTTTACTTAAATTACATTTCTCATGTTAAATCTATACATGTTCCCTATACTGGGTTGTAGAGCACCTCTCGACGCAATTACATTTCTTACATTACATCTATACATGTTCCTTATACTTTGACATTTCAAATGTTTAATTACATTAAATTTCTTACCTTACATTTCTTACATTACATCCGTACATGTGCCTTATACTCCGACATTTCAAATTTTTACTTACATTACATTTATTACCTTACATTTCTCACATTAAAACTACACATGTGCCATATACTAGGCTATAGAGTGCCTCTCGGTGTCGTTACATTTATTACTTTACATTTCTCACGTTACATCTACACATGTGCCCTATACTGGGCTATAGAGCACCTCTCAACGCAATTACATTTCTTACATTACATCTACACATGTCCCTTATAATTCAACATTTAAAATTTTTAGTTACATTATATTTCTTACCTTACATTTCTCACATTACATCTACACATGTGCCCTATATTGGGTTGTAGAGCGTCTCTCAGTGTAATTACATTTCTTATCTTATATTTCTTACATTACATCTACACATGTGCCCTATATTGAGTTTTAGATTGCCTCTCAGTGAAATTACATTTCTTACATTACATCTACACATGTGTCTTATACTCCTACATTTCAAATGTTTACTTAGATTACATTTCTCGCATTACATCTACACATGTTCCCTATACTGGGTTGTAGAGCGCCTCTCGACGCAATTACATTTCTTACCCTACCTTTACACATGTGCCCTATACTGGGCTGTAAAGCGCCTATGAGTGCAATTACCTTTCTTACCTTACATTTCTTACATTACATCTACACATGTGCCTTGTACTCTGACATTTCAAATGTTTACTTGCATTACATTTATTACCTTACATTTCTCACAGTACATGCACACATGTGTCATGCCCTATACTGGGTTGTAGAGTGCCTCTCAGCGCAATAATAATATTAATTGCATCAAAATGTAAATCCAAGTTAAAAGAACTGCATTATGGTGGTGTTCTTAAACCTCTTTTTATTCGTACTTTTAATTAATGAGAAGGCCATGTGTGTCTCTATATAGGATTAGTGTGGAAATAACTTTTTTATGTGTATTTTTAGCCAAATCCAGGTAGATATTTTCAAATTTAAGTCAGTGTCCCAAGGAATTTTTATGGCATTGAACTATTTATGCTTTCAAAAAAAACATTTTAAGCAATAAAATCACAATTGTATCACCTAATTGTGTTGAAAAATACCATTTCATATATAATTAAAGTTACAAAAAATGAATTAAATTTTGTAAAAAAATTATTTGGTCAAATAAAATAAAAATAAAAATGAAATAAATTTATACAATTAATAATTATATTTATTAATAAAAATAAAAGTAAGATCTAGAGGGATCTATGTTGGTATTACTTAAAATTACCTAAATAATTAAATGCTTTTTAAATCTATACACTATTTAATTATATAAATAATTATACCAAAATCTGATGTAGATTTTAAAGAAGTGTAACTTCATAGAATTTTTGGTGAGGGGTGAAGGGTTCACCTGAAATGTTGGGAAAACTTACTATTTTGACACACAATTTTCCAGAAATTTTCATCATTAACAGATTACTCACTATAGAAATATTCATGCTAAAATAATTTTTGATATTTTCTCTCTATATAGATTACAAGTTGGGAAAATTGTAAAATGCCCAATAATTTTTCAAAGAATTTAATTTCTAGATAGATTCAACGTTAAACATTAAAATTAGATAATAATAATAATAATAATAATTTATCCTATTTTAAGACGTAAAAGATAAAAGAAAATGATAATAACATTGGTAATAAAATGTGAAGCTTAATTTATATTCTATATTGAAATTTGTGTAATTTAATAAAAATAATTAAATAATAATATTATTATTAATTTACTCATTTATATTATATTTGGAAAAATACTTTATAGCCTTCTCTAAAATATATTGGGATTTAACTATCACACTTCTATTAATACAATAATAATAAATATGTACCAAAAAAAATTGTAACGTAGGGATTTTATGTATGAAATTTAAAAGTACACATCAAAATAGGTTGAAATTTATCCTAGTATACTTTTAGGGAAAGATAAAGCTTCAATCTTAACAATAACCATATTAAAAATTTTCTAATGTTTATCCAAAACAAGAAGTTTGCTAATGTTTATCCAAAAAACGAAAAAAATAATATGGTGTGCTAGGTGTGCTAAGCCTTTAGGGCTATTCTTGAATTGAAAATAGAAAAATATAGAAATATAAACGGAAAAAGAGAACAATATAGAAACTATCATCAAGACATATCATTTTTAGAGGTTTCCATAAGCTTCTCAAGGAGAAACTTAAGTCAAGAGGATGCCTAAATGAGTCACTATTTTCTTGGGTATGCAATCTATGGAACACATATATTCAATTACCTTTTGTTCAACATTAATACAATTTCCTCTTTTTCTTAATTCCTATATATGTTGATTTTGTACATGTATTGGTTGTAATGGCCTCTATTATGGCATGTGTTCAGGGCCCAATCTACCACCTCAACTAACACTTATGAATCGATGATCTTAAAGGATCTTCGCATGTGAAAGAGATTTATGCCATGTCGATTTGAAGTTGGCGACAAAGTGCTTAAGTGGGTGAAATTATGCTCATGCATTTAATTATGCATTTTATGAGCCTTTATAAAACATATGAATTATTATTCACTTCGGATATAAATGATTAATATTTGTGAGAGAAAATTTGTCTCACATATTATTCATTTAATGTGGTTATGGAAATTGGTTTTTATGTTCTCAATTGTAGGTTAAGAGAATAACAAGCATGGTTGAAGAGTCTTTACGTGGTTTTGAGACTTTTCCCAATTGATGAATCTTGCTTTTCCTTCCTTTTAATTAGGTCCTACAATTGTGGGTTTTGTGGGTCTTGTGATTAATTCTCTTCATTGGAAAGTGGGTGAGGGAAAAATATATATATTCCTTATGTGAGCTATGAGAAGGGGGAGAAGAAAGGAGAGAATGCTTAGCTATTGAGAGCCATAGTGATTCGCTAATGTTCGGCCATAGTGCTTGAATGTAAGAGAACTTGGAGAGCTTACTTTGAAGAAAGGATATAGAAGATATTCATTCCAATTGAAGCAGATTCGGAGATGTAGCCCTAGAGAGATGGAGGGGTGAACTCTGTTACCAACATCGGTTGTCTCTCTCTTATTTACTTACATGTGCTTCTTGCTGTTTTAAGTTCATTTACTTATATTTATGTGTTTTATGCATTATAATAAGAAGAAATCATGTGCTCAATTAAACCTGTATAAGTCACAATCAATTAAAATATCTTCACACCGTAAATGATGGTTAGAGTAGTACTCCACCCATGATTGGATCAAGTTTGGTATCATAGTAGGTGACTGCTTTGCAAGACGGGAAGAGGAGCGAAGCACACTGAAAGAATGCAAGAGTTGCAAGAGATAAATGACAAGATTCAAGCCGACAATGAAGAATTGCGAACACTGTTGCAGGTAGCTGAAAAGGATAATCAGGACCTTCAAGAGATGCTACAAGCAAAAGAGGAGTTATTTCCTAAGTTGCAGAAGGTTGAGACGATGGATGTTTCAACTCAAACCGAAGTATATGATGCTACTTCATGTTCTATTCTCTCTCAATATGAAACTAATGTTGGCATGAAAATCCTCACGAAGATGGGGTATAGAGGAGGTGGACTTGGAATAAATGGCCAAGAAGTCACCCAACCATTATAGGTTGTACCAAGAAAACCATTTGTAGGTTTCAGTTATGGAAAGGAAGAGAAAGGATAATGCTAGAAGATATCTGAATAAAAAATCTTCTCTTCATCACCCGATTCGAAGAAGGGAATCAAGCCACCTAGTCCTCATTAGTTCAAGGGCAAGTCAGGAATCTATGTCAGTCATTCAAATTCTTCTTTTGCATATAAGAGAAATGATTTCTTTCATATATCTTCTAACCGTAATGTAGTTAAGAATCACACAAAGAAAGTGTGGGTTAAGAACACATGTATCCACGAGAAGTGTGACCAAGAAGAATGAGAACCTTCCGAATCCTCCTATCATAAAGACATAGTTGAATGGGAAACGACATAATTTCTGCAATTTCTATGAGATTAGTGGCCATTGTGAGAAAAAGTGATGGAAGTTGCACCCCGAAATTCGCCACAAGTCAAGCATACATATAGTGAAAAAGCTCATGAAGAAGGAGGCTCCATCCACCATTTGAAAAATACGATTATGAGAAGAGAGTGCTTCATGCTGGTTTGGTAACCAATTCATGATGTTTTTTTCATATTTATTTCTCCTCATTTGTAAAATTTCGAATTTTATGAGGGCATGTATTCCCTCTTTTTTTTAAAAATTTTCGATACAAAATCAACAAAAATGGCACCGTCGCTTCAAGATGCCGACGATGCCCCTACTTTGACCACAAATTATCTACCAAAAAAGGAATCGTGATGGAGATTCGTCTTCATGGAGGGTGGAACATAGATGATTATTTTTAATGTAATTATTAGCGTTTTACTCGCACGGAAATTCGAAAAAGGGGAGAAGATTATGATTGGTTATGGACGCAGGTGTATGTTTTCTATTGTGCTTGAATAATGTCGATCAATGGAGACAGATAAAATGGATTAAAATTTTAGTAGACTCGATTCAGAGACTCTTATCACTAAGTTTACCAACTACACTTTTGACCTCATGGTATCTGAGAATGGCATCTTCATAATTATGGTATCTGACAATGGTATCTTCATAATTATGTGTTTGTTTATTTGTCAAGTGGCTGGCCTGGCGCTATCATTTGGTATCAGAGCGTATGGTTTTCTCTTTGGGTGTGAACGAGTGTGAGAAAAATAGATCCACCGGATGCATTAAGATCATCATTGCGTAAAATAATTGTGAG
Organism: Pinus albicaulis; assembly: GCA_034641835.2. Classification (NCBI taxonomy): domain Eukaryota; kingdom Viridiplantae; phylum Streptophyta; class Pinopsida; order Pinales; family Pinaceae; genus Pinus; species Pinus albicaulis. Next base: position 236 of record JAXQQM020066105.1, on the reverse strand, counting down.
GGAACAAAGTTTTTTGCTTTACCCTGCTACCTAATGCGAACCTTTGTTAAGTGCAGGCAGCTGCTACTTGCACCATTTGCGGAGAGATGCACCACTGTTTGCATAATTTTGGAGCGTTGTTGGGCATGAAATGAGTGTGATATACCTGTTAGTTTATTTTGGCAAATAATCACAATCAATTCGTAAGGCTAAGTCGAATTGTTAAATACGCTGCCTGTGAATTGCATTGAGATTTC